>JAHCHA010012080.1:0-11347 GCA_027742795.1 Vigna hirtella | reverse complement strand
AAAAAAAAAAAACAAAGAACACTAATCAGGTTTTAAACCCTAAACAAAACGACCCTTCTTTTCTTCGTTTCTGGCTTTTTTGGAACTCGCTAAATCGCTGTGCAATCGCGATTCCGAACGATTCCACCGAGTCCATGTCCGATTCTACCGAGTTCAGTCCAAAAGCGAGTTGGGTACCGAGTTAACTCGGCAACCATGACTGGAAACGTAAACTCGGACGAGTTAAAGTTTGATAACCATGGTTTAGATAGTTACTTTTATGATGCCCTTTCTTGCTTTATTAAATTCACTATTTCTCTCAAAATTATGACTTTTAATTAGTATTGTACAATTCATGATACAACTCTTCAGCTTGGTGATGAGAATCTGTTCGCTGAATTGATTATGTGGCTGAATTGAACATGAATCATTTGAATCACAAATGAATTGTGTGAATTGCATCTTGTATCACACATGAATAGTTTGATTCTTCTACAGCAGGTTGCAGCACCTTGCCATCCAATGTTCATCGTGTTGCACCTGGCAGTTGTGGTTGCAGTGATGCTTTTTTCCAGTCAAAATCATGGAAAATGGTGACCAAAGTGGGTAAATTGTGTTTTGCTCACTGAGTTCAGATAGTTGGCCTTATGATGCCATTTCTTGCTGTATTTTTCTTCTCCTCTTTTATAATTGCATGACTTTTGTTATTAAATTCACTATTTTGCTTAGTATTATGACTTTTGTACAATTTACTACACTTTATGTGGTATTATACAATTATTTATCTTGGTGATATGAATTTGTGGGCTGAATTGATTATGTACCCTAATCAAACATAAATCACGTGAACCACACACATTATTGCCTTGGTCTTTCTGTATTATTGCATTGATATTTCCCCTTCAGTTATATCTTATTTATTGTGTCTCCTTCTTTCAATGTTTTGAGTTCATAATATGAGGTGTTGATTATTTTCCTTGTTTGAGAATGTAATATTTTATTGAATGAATTTCTACACTGTTTTGATTTACTTGTGTCAACAGCTGTTGGTAGATTAAGACTGCTATTTGCCAAGTAAAATTAAAGTAGGTTTTTCCTTTTTTTATTATAGTTGATGGATTATCTGAGATTGTTTCTTTTCAAGCTCCTTCAGTTTTATGATTCTGCACTTTATCTTTTCCGCCTGTTATACTGAACACACAAAAATAATGGTACAGAACAGAGCATATACAAATGAGTTCGAAAAGAGGGAGTGGGAGACCCAAAACCATGGCTAACAATGATATGTCCAAAGGGAAGAGCATATCCGAATCTCAGCCTAGTATTGATCAGTTGACTCAGAGTGTTGCTGACACCATGCTAAACTCAGGACAAGATGATGGTGAATGGGAGGTATATGCAAAAAAATCGAAGAACAGAGCTGGAAGCAGTGCTGCAAAGCCATGGGGGGCGCCAGCCCATAATTCTAATCCTAAGACTTGGGTGAATGCAGAAATGGCTCAAAAGCCAGGCATCCGGAATCATGGAGGAGTTGGAAGATCTTCTGGAAATTCCTGGCAGACACAAAATGCCAACTTTAGGAGACCAGCTGGCAGAGGAAATGGTAGGCCTCAGTCAGCAACAAGTGGATATGAAGGCAACTATGTGCCTCCAAATCCCTTAATTCGGCCTCCACTTGAGCATGGCTGGAATTGGCAATCCAGACCTGGTGCAATACAGCCCAATGTAAGGAATGAAATAGCACCTGAAGAACTTGAACAGAATAATGATGTTGATGATGATGATGATGATGAAGAGGAAGGCTCAGATGCTTTGGAAGATACTGATGATGATCTAATGAGTGATGACTATGATTCTGATGTTAGTCAAAAGAGTCATGAGACACGTAAGAAGAACAAATGGTTTAGGAAGTTCTTTGAGAATTTGGATGGCTTGACTGTTGAACAGATTAATGAACCAGAAAGACAGTGGCATTGTCCAGCTTGTCAAGGTGGTCCTGGAGCTATTGATTGGTACAGAGGACTGCAGCCCTTGGTGACACATGCCAAAACAAAGGGATCTAAAAGGGTGAAGATTCACCGAGAACTTGCTATACTTTTGGATGAGGAATTACGCAGGAGGGGTACTTCAGTAATTCCAGCTGGGGAGGCATTTGGAAAATGGAAAGGTTTGAAAGAAGAAGAAAAAGATCATGAAATAGTTTGGCCTCCAATGGTAATCATTCAGAATACGAAGCTTGAACAGGACGAAAATGATAAGGTGTATATTTTTATTGGTGTCAAATGATGAATAACTACTAGTGTCATGTTAATATTTTGCTGGTTTGTATGTATGGAGCATAACGTTCACAAATTTCACACATTACTGCTTGTATGTTGACTCCGGATTTGTTCTTTTTATTCAGTGGATAGGTATGGGTAATCAAGAACTTCTTGATTATTTTAGCACATATGCTGCTGTTAAAGCTCGCCACTCTTACGGCCCACAAGGTCATCGAGGGATGAGTGTGTTGATATTTGAAGCATCAGCCAGCGGCTATCTAGAGGCAGAGCGTCTGGACAAGCATTTTACAGAGCAAGGAACTGATAAAGATTCTTGGTTCAATCGCCCTAATTTATATCTCCCTGGGGGAAAGCGCCAGCTCTATGGTTACATGGCTACAAAAGAAGATCTTGACTTTTTCAATAGGCATAGCCAAGGTTTCATTTCCTCTTTCCTCATTACTTTTCTTCTTATTTGTACTGTGCAAATTGTTGTGTACTATATATGCAGGTTAATTTATGTTTACAAAGTATAAGCTGGCTTTTGTCATCTCTTCTCATCTGAAATCATGTAGGTAAATCTAGACTAAAATTTGACATGAGATCATACCAGGAGATGGTTGTACACCAAATTCGCCAAATGAATGAAGACAACCAACAACTTCTATATTTTAAGAACAAGGTTGTGAAAACAACTAAACACACGAAAACTCTTGAAGAATCCATTGGTAAAATGTCTGAAAAGCTGCGCAAGACAATGGAGGAGAACCGCATAGTGCGGAGGAGAACTAAAATGCAACATGAAGAGACTATAGAAGAGGTAATACTAACATCAGACAGTATTTATGGTTATTATTTTTATTGTAAAGTGGTTACTTTGTGCATATTTGCTACTCGGATGTACTTGTAGCGAATTATTTCTGCTGTCAGCGAGTTGTGGTTAAAATGTGTTTCTGCTTGATTGTTTTGTTCAAAAGTTTGAGCTGTAATTTATGTGTTAGTACAATAGTGGATAAGCTAAGGTTAGGGTCACATTTTTTATCTTCCTTTGTGAGATATTTTGCTTATGAAAATGTGCTTCATGTACCCATTGAATTTCTGTTTGATGTGTCAAATCAGACCATCACTTAATTAAAGATAGAGTTGCATATCTGCATTTATTTCCCACCTAAATGTCACGTTGTTACCTATATTGTCCTGCTTTCATTAAAAGTAAAAAAATAATCAATGAGCAATGATATGGTTGCACTGGCCTACATTTGCATTATGTTATCTATCGAAATGCTTGTTATATAATGATGCCTTGAAAGAGAAACACAAAATCCTGTAAATATTTGGATCTAGGTTTGTTACTTTTATCGGTCTGGGGCACACACCGTTAACCCAGTTTTCCAGAACAAATTGATTGAATGATTCCATCCATGTTCTTGCCTTCTTGGTTTACCTTTTCCAATGACCCTGAGCTTAACATGTTTTTTCTTCAAGAAACAAAAATGTTATTTGTTATTTGTCTTTGTTCAATATAGTAAAAACTATGTAGACACAAGGTACTCTATTTATAATAGAAGAATATGAGTTAAGTTCAAAATTCAAATAAAGAATAATAACAAACTAACTAAAGATAAAAAGATAAAGATAAGATATCTAATAATCTAATATATCTAACAATCTTAAATGATCTCTAGGTTATCATATTTTTTCTTTTATGGTAACGTTTCTCACTATTGTATTCTGTCAATCATGAAAGATGTATATGCAAGAACAATTTTTCAAGGACCAGATAAAGATCATTCATGATTCAAGGGATGAAAGGGAAGAAGATTTTGAGAAGATGCAACAGGAGGAACGTGAGAAGGTGAAGCAGTCAAGCACTACTGGTCATGCAAATGCTGAGGAATATAGACTCAAGTATGTAATTTTTATTCCTTCCATTGGACTAATGATATATTCACATCTATAAAGTTTGTGAAAGTGTTACGTAGAAAATTGAATCATTAAAGAGTATTGTTTTTATAGAAAAACTAATTTCACATAATCAGAACTCAAGTTCCCTGCTGCCCTAGTGGGTTAAAAATTATTTAGACAGGGGATGGCATGATATTTTACAATGGATTTTGGTGAATTTGATGTAGGGTGGAAGAATATCTAAAATTTGTTGAGGTTCAAGATAAAGAAATGGAGAATTTTGTTGCTGAAAAGGAGAAACTGTTGCATGCCCATCAAGTGGGTTATGCTGCTTTGAAGAAGAGGCATTGGGAGGAAGAGGTGGAGCATGAGCAGAAGTTTGATGAGGAACTTACCAAGCTCATGGAAAAGTATTCCCCTTCCTAGACTAACTAATGTTGGGGTCTTTGCTTTGACTCATACAAACATATAAACACAGCCTGACCAGTAGACAAAATAAATAGAGTGCCCAGACATTTTACTACATATTCAGTATGTCTTTTTATTTTCTTTGGTACTTGTCAACATTTGGGTCCATGCCTGGAAACACAAACCATGTTAAAATTTTAAATTGGTGTTTTGGCAAATTGGAAGTTATATTTCATGCAATTGAGTTACTTTCTTATCAAATGTGGGTCATGATGAGTCTAGATGGTTGTGTTTCTGTTGTGTGGATTTTTTGCTGTTCTTTTTAATATTTTTTATAAACCTAATCACGTCATTAATGCTTTGACTGAAAAAAAGTGTAAATGGCTGCTTTAAAATTGAGGCTATTGTATGTGCAATTTGGGAAATTTTCTTTTCATTTCTTTTCGGGTACATATTTTAGTTTTTTTGAGGAAAACAAGAAAATGCTCTTTATACTATGCGAAATAATATCACTTCATTTATTTTCTTAAAGCGCCTTATATAAAAAAATGAGACGATCTCATTTATCTTTTCTGATTTTTCTCATCTTTACATTATGATTGGATAGAAATTGTTTTGAGAATAATTCATTTTTTATAAAGGATTCGAAACGTTTTATGAAAGAAAAATATTGATTAGAAAGGAAGTTTTAAAGGCAATTGAAATTATACTATCTTACGAGGTTAGTTTTATTATTTAAAATTAAATAAATTTAAAACTTAAAACATGAAAAGTTACATTTTTTTTATACTTTTTTCTTTCTCATATATATATATATATATATATATATATATATATAATATTCGTATTTTCTCTTGTATGCATTGTTGTAGTTGCAATGGCATTAACTTGGATAAAATTAACGATTTCATACGATAAGATGTTGTATATTTTTTTTTTCATGTTAAAGTCAACTGTAGTTATTTTTTAATTGTCAGGATTTTTTTTGTCAACATAGACTAGTGTAATTTATAAATTAACAATATCTATAGTTTTTTTTTGTTATCATCAATATCAATTATATAATTTTCTATATGTTAAATACAAAATTTATTCTATTGAAGTTAAATGAGATAATTTTAGTAGATTCAAGTTATTTTTTAATGTGTTTCAAAAACATAAATCAATTTTTTTATTAATATTATAAAAAAATTAATAAAAGCATTTATTTTTTTATTAATTTTGAAAGAAACTGATTAAAGCATTTCCAACCGAAGTATCATCAAAAAGGAAAGGACGTCTGAAAATATAAGCGTGGATTTGTTTCCCCACCTGCATATTTTGCAATTCTGCACAAACTAGAAGTATGTTGACCATGGTCACAGAATCTGGCAATAACGTTTCAAGTGATACTAAATTACCAAACAGATGCAGTGCTTTTAACCATTCACCATTTGATGTGTACCCTACAACAAGAGCATTCCACGTGACCAAATCCTTTGAATCCATTATCCAAAACAAAGCTTCTGCTTCCCTCATTTGCCCAACTTTTAAGTAGAAGCTAATCAAAGCATTACAGACAAAAATATCAGCTGACAAATCAGGCCACTGTTGCACATAAGAGTGGATCTGCCTTCCATAACGGTATGCAACACTCTTATCAAATGAGGCACAAACAGGCAGAATATTTGCAGTAGTCGCATAATTTGGCTGCATATGCCCTTTCAACATTGAACTGAACAACAAGAATGGATCCTCCACTAACCCATTCTCAGCCAAGCCCGCAATCATTGCATTCCACGAAACAACATCTTTGTGAACAATATCATCAAAGACAGCATATGCTTCTCGGGACACCAGCCCACACTTTGCATACATTGACACGAGAGCATTTCCAACGAGGGTATCTTGTTCGAAACCAGACTTGATAACATAAGTATGCACACATAATCTAGCATCCAGGTTCTCAAACGAGCAAAAACAGGAAAGACAGTAGCAACAGAAATAGAATTTGGCATTGCCTCCCCACCGGTATGCATCATCTTAAATATCGTCATCACATCCGGATCACATTTGTTGGACCCTGAAAATCCAAACAAAACAATATTCCAAGTAACAGAGTCACGGTGATTGAGTTGACCAAACAGCTTGAGGCAGTCATCAAGCATGCCACATTTGGCATACATGTTGAGCAGCCCTTTATTGGTAACCTGGAAAAAAACATGGCCTTGTTTAACAACATAACTATGCACAGCTCTGCCCAATTTGGGAGCCAAAAGAGTAGAACAAGACTTGAATGACAGCCATGACAGTGTGATCCGGTTTAAAAGCTTCATAACTCTTTAAGCAGAGGTGGAAAAGAGACAAGGCTTCGCTGTGTCTTGCATCTAAACACAAGCTCCGAACGATTGAACCCCATGTCCTGATATCCCATCCAAGCATAGTTTTAGACTATCGTGTGAAAATTGAATGCTGTGGTCAAAGCAACAAAAAGCTCAGCATATGAGCTTTCTAGTTCTTCCTTCTTGTACAAAAAGAGAAGGGTAATTGTGTCTCTTGACATTTTCACAAACAGGGGACGTGCAATGTGAAAAGTGGCAGTGATGAGTTCGAGTAGACATTAGTTGCCGCCGTTTATGAAGGTTACTTCGCCGGAAAAGTGACCGCCCGCGGCAGTGCCGGAATGGGCTGAGTTTTCTTTATTCAAATAAGAAGTGGGAAGCCGCGTACCCGTTTCACTCTAGTCGCTTGGTGACATCTTTTATTATTTAGTTTTCTAAAATCATAAATACTCAATCTATCTATATATAATACACATAGGAATACAAAATATAAAAGAATTTTTACAGGTCTCACAACGTTTAAAAAAAAAAGCAACAAAACGAAAATAAAATAAAGCTCAACTCAAATAGGAAAAAAAAAATATAATCATGACTTCTTGAAATGAAAACGTGTGTAGCACACATATTTCTGATGGATAACCATATGTGTTTTTTAATTAACTTTTAATAACGTGGAATTGTAATTTGTAGAGGATAATAGTACGGAATTGAAAGTTTTGTCCTTTTCAAACTCTATCATCCGAAAATCTAGTTTTTCAAACCCTTTGCATTCCAAAGACCTTCCTCCCCAATTTCTCGTGATTTTTTTGTTTGTTGCATTGTGTTGATTGATGGACAAATTTATGAACACCAAAATATGATGTCACAAACTTGTTTTTCAATCGGCAAGTATGACCGAATCGTTCAAGTAATAAACTTGGTAAGACCAAGTATCGTTCTTCCCAAAGGACTCACGGCCTAGTTTAGTTGTGTGGTTTCTTGATTAACTAAGACTTAAAGACGAAATATTTGGATTTTATATGCAAAAGACGAAATTTAAATATGTATGCATGAAGTTTTGATCAATGGCAAAAAGCAAAAGATAAACACTTTCAATGAAATCTATGTATTAATATGTTGTTGGGGGTCAATTTCATCTTATCCACTCTCATATATTTTAGGAATTCAACATTCAAATCATCATTGTTAATGCCACTCTCTAAAGTACCTTTCAAGAAGGCTTCTCCCCAATCACGAGTTCATACAATTCCTAGCATTCCTAATGATCAGTTCATAAGTGCAGGAGCTTAACGACAACCAATATAATATTGGGAGAAATTCCCCGGATCTAGACTTCCCCGTACGCGCCCGTATCGACAAAACCAATAATCATGCATCGAATGAGTTAAACAATGCAAGCATTAAGCAAAGAGGAAAAACCCTAACTAATGATAAAAGAAAGCATAGGTCTTAATTAAAAGAAGTAAAAACAAATTCCATATATGAGAGCTTCAAAAGATTACATTGATTCCCCAACAAACATACAGAGTTTAGTTCACCATATTCATGGTGAACCTAGATGAATAACAATGAAAGAATGGAAGATAAAACCCTAGAAAGGTGAAGAGGTAGCCTGAGCATCCAAGATCCTCCTTCAAAGGGGTGGAAGAGAGAGTGTTTGCTTCGTTTCTGCCAAAGATACTAACCCTAGGAAACCCTAAAGCTTATATACTATTCGTAAATTACAGAAAATTAGGCCCAAGCCCAAAAATAGTGCCGCTCAGCGGTAAGTGCGTGAGACGTTTCTTCCCCTCAGCGGCCATTTTGCCCCTCAGCGGTCCTCCCGTGAGCTCCTGAGTGCCGCTCCGCGGTAAACTGCCGCTGAGCGGTAACTTCGGCTTCTCCTTTTGCACTTTTTGATGTCTTTTCTGATTCCATCTCTCTCCTTCTTCACTTCTTTCACCAAATTCACCTTAAAACCTGCACAAAAACACTGAAATCAAGCATAAACCTGTCCAGCTCTCTTATTTCTGAAAATATGAATAAAAGCATGATTTCAAGCTAGTTTCTAAGTATAAAGGTTGCTTTTAGTATCAATTTTAAGCATGAAAATAACAGTTTTTCAACTGTTATCACAACCCCAAACTTAGAACTTTGCTTGTCCTCAAGCAAACAAGATGTGACTCAATCTTCTACCAATTCATATGATGGTTCACTTTTTCAAAAATCTTCTTTTCAAGATAAGTAAATACTTCAATCAAACTTATGACCAAGAGTTCAATCAAGATGTGCACATGCTTTAGTGTTCACAAAGTCATTTACATTCCAACAAATGCTATTTTTCATGAATGATCAATCAATTAAGCATGGATGTTCATGTGCTTATGGAATATTTCCTCACTAGGTAAAGTGTTTCACTCACACACAAGTGTATAAGAGGTAATCACTCATTCACTCCACTATCACAATGTCACATGAATCAACTTTGCCTTTCATTTTACCACAATCAAAAACATTCACAAGCATGCATCATCAAAAGGACTTTTCAATGGCTTATAATGTGGCTGGGCTAACAAGAAAATTGGTTTTTCTGGATCACAAAATCCTTGAGTTAAGAAAATCATAACAACACAATTATTCTTATTTTTCCCAACTTGCCTTTGCATTGAGCTTTGCCTTTCTTTTCTTTTCTTTCTCTTTTTCTTTTCACATTCTTATTTCTTAGCTCTTAGCTCAATGCTTTTCCTTTTTCATGCTTTCCTAACAACCCCAAACTTGAACATTTAACAATACCACACAAGATTTTCTACTTAACTCAAGGTAAAGCTTTTCAATAAGGGTTTTCAATTTATGTTCAAGGCTAAGGGTTCAAAGGATAGAACACAAAGTGTTCTCTTTTAGTGGGCTAATCTTATGAATTTGGCCAATAAAAAGGGTTCCAACAAACGGCCTTAATCACATGATGCAAAACAAGCAATTGATTCAATCATAGAAAACCTGGGCAAAGTCATTCATGCTTTCAAAGCACTAGCATTCAATCAATAAAAACTCTGGAGCTCAAAACCTCACATATAAGCTCATTCACATTTGACATACACATCCTGCCTAATTTCACAATCACAATCATAATATCCTGCATTTGTTCACAAAGCTTGTGAATCACCTGTATAAGCATTTTAATGTGCACATCATCTCAACATCAATCAATCAAGAAGCATCATCAAGCATTACTTATCAAACAATCAAAGTTAATATCAAACCATCACACAAACCAGGTGTTCAATAGAGTACATCAAACCCTAATCTAAAAACAAAAGCAAATAAGTTCAGAAAACTTAAACCACAAAAGCATAATCATATGATAGCATTCATCAGTAAATGCTATCTCAGCTCCTCATCAGTCTGAGCTGTCCTCTGTATCTTCCTCTTCCTCCTCATCTTCATCATCTTCAAATGCATCATCATCATCAGCTTCATCTTCTTCCATCTCTCTAGCTGAAGCTTCAGCTGCTCCAGCTCCTCCTCCTTGCATTGGCTCCTCTGGCCAAGCTACCACATTATGGAATTCATCCATAGTCCACCTGTGGGCTGGAGGTGTATCATACATCCCCACAATCATCTCAGCAGTAGCCACCTGCCCTCTGTGAATGGACTGCAACTGAGCACCTATAAGAGACATATACATGTCCCTCATCTGGAATGGTTCTGCTTCATGTGTCTCAGCAGATGTCTGGCTCTGTGCTGGCCCTCTCTCTCTACGATCACGGCGTGGTGGAACTGGCTGAGCTGCTTCCTCACCTCCACAATACTGTCTGTAATAAGCCTCATCAATAGCTTTTCTTGGCCTCTCAAATGGTGGAACAGAAGTGTCCACCCCAACTATCTTGCAAAGGTGAGTGATCAAGGAGGGATGTCCTAGTGGTGCTTTGTTGTTTGAGGTATTAGCGCACACACTAATCTCATCAGCTATCACCTGCCCAATATTAACATTTAAGTTTCTGATAGCACAGTAGATGAATAGTGCCCTGCTGAGAGTAATATCTGACACATGAGAACATGGCTGAATGTTAGCATGAGAAAATGCCATCCAATACTTTGCAAGAGGAGTCAAATCTGTCCTCCTAATGTTAACCACTGAGCCAGATCTATTTCTTTGGAAGTGTCCTCCAGGTATACACAGTACTCTCTCCACATCCTCATAATCAGCACCTTCCTCCATGCAAAGAGCAAACTGGCATTGCTCACCAGCCCACACAGTGTCCAGGAAGTTATTGATAGAATCAGGATCATACCTGATAGCATGGCCTCTGACATAGCCCAAATAATTCTCAGCTGGATAATCACCAATCTTCTTTGCATTGGTGTAAAATTCCTTTACCACAGCTATGTTGGCAGGTGCAGGATAGGTGGCTAGCTTTCCCCAGTCATTCCCTAACACTTGCTCTCCAAATTGAGGAGCAAAGTTAGGTATCATTCCAACCTTTCTTTCCATCA
>JAHCHA010012058.1:0-30949 GCA_027742795.1 Vigna hirtella | reverse complement strand
TTCAGAAGTTACAGGGGTATATGCCGCGGTTTCGCAGAGCAACCGCGGCATATACCCCTGCTCATCTACTGAAATTCCCCATAAGGCAGTTGGGGAGACAGTTGTGTTCAGCACGTTACAGGGGTATATGCCGCGGTTCTAGGAGCAACCGCGACATATTCTCCTATCTGAAATTAATTTAATATGTATTTGAAATATTTCGACGTATATACCGCGGTTGCCCGCTGAACCGCGGCATATAGTTTGAAAATAATTTCAAAAATGCCATTTAGGATTATTTATTTAATCAGTATATGCCGCGGTTGCTTGTGAAACCGCGGCATATAGCCCTTTTATACCGCGGTTAAGTAGGGAACCGCGGTAGATGCCCCCGTTCAGAGTTAAAAAACAAAACTTGGAACAGTGATCGTCTTCTTCGCGCTGCTCACTGTTTTCGCGTTTTCTTCTCCCTCCGAACCACCCAACATCTCAGATACCTCGTTTTTCACCGTTTAAACTCAAAATCGTTCGGTCATTTCTCATTTGTGACGATAAAAAACAGTTTTAGCCGATCAAAATCGTTTGAAACGCGTCATTCCCTCTCCGCTGCGATTTCGTTTTTTTTGCACCAAGCGTTTTCGCCGTTCCTCTTCCAGGTATTTATGCCCTTTTGCATTCTTAACATGATTTCTTCATTAGTTTTTGCATAATGCTATAGTTTTGGTAATGTATGAAGTTTCTATAGTTTTGGTAATGTATGGTATAGTTTTTGCTTTAATTTTGGTAATGCATGAAATTGCTATAGTTTTGGTAATGTATGGTATGATTTTTGCTATAGTTTTGGTAATGTGGCATGTAGTTCTTGTATGACTCTCAAAGTGTAAATGTTACTGATTCCACCATCGAAGAAGATCGACCGGATGAAGACAAATTGGAGGACATGATCCGCGATGTTGGAGCAGAAAATTTTGCCAAAGCTCATGTGTATGAGACGATGTCGACTGATGCGGAAACACCTTTGTATGTCGGTTCAACTAAGTTCACACGTTTGTCAGCGGTGTTAAGGCTCATGAATTTGAAGGCGAGCAATGGATGGACTGATAAGAGTTTTACAGAACTGTTGACGTTGTTGAATGAAATGTTGCCAGATGGAAATACACTGCCCACTCGTAATTATGATGCGAAGAAAATTCTTTGTCCAATGGGTATGGAGTATAAAAGGATACATGCTTGTCCCAATGACTGCATTTTGTATAGGAAAGAGTTTGAATTTTTGACAAAGTGTCCAAAATGTGGCTTATCACGATACAAGTCAAAAAACAATAGTGAAGATAATGGTCAGATAGAAAAAAATGGATCTGCTTTGAAAGTAGTTTGGTACCTTCCAATAGTGCCCAGACTTAAGCGTTTGTTTGCGAATCCCAAAGATGCTAAAAATCTTAGATGGCATGCAGATGAGAGAAAAATTGACGGGCTGCTTCGTCATCCAGCTGATTCAAAGCAATGGAAAAATATTGATCGACAATTCCCCGAATTTGGTAAAGAGTGTAGAAATCTTAGGCTTGGTTTAGCCACTGATGGAATGAACCCATTTGGTAATCTGAGTACCAATCACAGTTGTTGGCCAGTTATATTGATAATTTACAACTTATCTCCTGCATTGTGCATGAAGAGGAAGTACATGATGTTGTCTATGATGATATCTGGTCCAAAGCAGCCTGGAAATGACATAGATGTTTATCTAAGCCCACTAGTTGAAGACTTGAAGGTTTTGTGGGTTGATGGGGTTGAAATATTTGATGCATTCGCTTCAGAGACTTTTATGATGCGTGCAATGTTATTTTGCACCATTAATGACTTTCCTGCTTATGGTAATTTGTCAGGATACAGTGTCAAGGGTCATAAAGCGTGTCCTATATGTGAAGAAAACACTGCAGCTCATCAATTGAAACATGGAAGAAAGACGGTGTATCTGCGTCATCGGAGATTTCTAGAACGTAATCATCCATATCGAAGGTTAAAAAAAGCATTCAATGGAGATCAAGAGAGGGACGAAGCACCAAATCCACTTACTGGCCTTCAAGTTCTTGAAAAAGTTAATAAAATACATCATGTATTTGGGAAAACATCGAAGAAGTCATCTGTAACGACCCCTTGGAAGAAGAAATCAATATTCTTTGATCTTCCATATTGGTCAAAGTTAAATGTTCGCCATTGCATAGATGTGATGCATGTAGAAAAGAATGTGTGTGATAGCTTGATTGGTACATTACTCAACATTCAGGGAAAGACAAAAGATGGAGTGAATGCTCGTTTGGATTTGGTTGACATGAATATCCGAGAAGAGTTGGCACCCAAGGAGATTGGTAAACGTACTTATTTGCCCCCTGCATGTTACACAATGTCTAGACAAGAGAAGATAAGTTTTTGTGTATGTTTAAAGAGTATCAAAGTACCACAAGGATACTCTTCAAATATGAAGAGTTTAGTGTCAATGCAGGACTTAAAGCTTGTTGGCATGAAGTCTCACGATTGTCACGTCTTAATGCAACAGTTGTTACTGGTGGCTATTCGTGGAATTTTGCCCAAAAATGTTAGGCACACCATAAACAGGTTGTGTTCATGGTTCTCGTCAATATGTAGTAAAGCCATCGATCCTACAAAGTTAGATGAACTTCAAGGCGAGATAGTTATCATCTTGTGTCAACTAGAGATGTTTTTCCCTCCATCTTTTTTTGACATCATGGTACATTTACTTGTTCATTTGGTTAGAGAAATCAAGTTGTGCGGACCGGTATACTTAAGATGGATGTATCCTATTGAGCGTTATATGAAGATTTTGAAAGGGTACGTTAAAAATCCATATCGTCCTGAAGGTTCGATGATTGAAAGGTATATGGAGCATAACAAAACATTTATGTCTTGGTTCAAATCTGAAATTGACAAAGAGCCACATTCTTCTGAAACTTTATTGTGGCTTGCAAATGGTTTGAAGTTTGATGTCGTGTGTTGTACAGGTTATGAAGTCAATAATTGCACATTCTATACGAAGACTTTGGATGATAAAAGCACAGTACAAAATAGTGGAGTCAGTTTAGAAGCTGAGTCACTTCAATTTTCCACATCAAAAGATCAATCTCCTGTACTTGGATCAATGAGATATTATGGTATAATAGAAGAGATATGGGAGGTTGATTACACCAAGTTTTTTGTTCCATTGTTCAAGTGTAAGTGGTTTGACAATAAGAGTGGTGTGAAAATAGATGACTCGGGTATGACACTGGTTGATTTTCGCAAGGTGGGTTACCGAGACGAACCGTTTATCATGGTACATCAAGCATCTCAAGTTTTTTATGTCAAAGATACTGCGTCTGACCATTGGTATGTTGCTCTTCAAGGCAAAAAACAAATTGAAGTTAACGAAGACAATCTGATTAATATTTATATTGCTGACAACCATTCATTTCAAACTACAACAAATTTGGATGACCAATCTCTAGTTGACGATGATTTACATGCAATTCGGTCAGATCATGATGAGGGAATATACATATGATGAATCCATATCTTTATGTATGAATTTTCAATTTCTGTATAAGTATTTTATTAATATAACATAAGTTTTCCTTTTATACATTTCCTATGATTACTATTACATGTTTTGTTAATTTATATGATATTACATAAGTCTTGAAATAAAATTTAATGTTGTTATTTATTTTGACAGATATATGGCTGATCATCCACATTCTTCAAGGGATGAGGCTCCCCCAACCAAAATCACTAGAGGACCCACTAGGATGAAACAACTATTGATCAGGAAAAATAGTGGTGAAAGAACTCCGGTGAATGTGAATGTCACCACGGGTGTGGCAACTGGCCCCTATGCAGATGACTTCCGATCATACCTTGGAGTAGTGGCCCGTGATAAGATTAGCATTCTCGTTCCATCTTTTGATCATGTGTCCGAGGTTGATCGGAACATTATTTGGAAAGATATATTGGTAAGTTAGTTAATAGCATTTGAATTAAAATTTGTTTATATTGATAATTTTGTACTAATACAACTTTATTATGTTTTTTTCAGATGACATTTGACATTCCAAATGTCACATCACTTAGAAATAAGTGTTTGTCAACTGTTGCAGAAAATTTCAGAAACTTTAAAAGCAAGTTGACATCAAGATACATCTTTGGACACCTTAAACATAAAAGTCCATGTAGTGCATATAAGTCCATTGATGAGGAGACTTGGCGGCTTTTTAAAGAGAGTCGGATGTCAGAGGAATGGCAGGTTTGTGTAGTTCATATTATTCAATTCCTCATTAACAAATATATATCATATGAACTAATTAATTAATGTGTATGTGACAGGCAATTAGAAGCAAAGCACAAGGAACAAGTGCTCACAACAAAAACCCCCACCTATTATCTCGTGGTGGGTATAGGAAGCTTGAGGAGAAAATCCTCAAGCAAAAGACAGATGCTATACCACCATCTCAGGGTGGTAGCCCTCCTCAGCCTCCTTCTCCACCGTCTAGACATGAGAAATGGAAGTTGGCCCGTATGCGACCATCGGGCACCTACTCTTCCGACACTGCACGAGAGATTTCTGAAAGAATTGTAAGTTATCACTGTTCCTAAAATAATAAGTATTGTCATTATACATACTACATTAAACTATTTAAAGAATAGTGGTGTTTTGTAATGTTACAGGACACCTTGGTTGAGCAGAGCTCCCAAGGCCAATTCACTCCAGAGGGTCGCCAGGATATTCTTGCTGCTGCGATTGGACGACCTGAGCACCCTGGACGTGTACGTGCTGCAGGTCCTGGAGTAGGAATTACAGATTATTTTGGGAGCTCTTCTCGTCAGCCTTCATATTCATACAGCGATACACAAAGGATGACAGAAGAGATCACAAAAAAGGTCCGACAAGACCTTAGAGAGGAGATCAGGGCCGAGGTGAGGGCTGAATTCCAGATGCTATACCAGCAGCAGTTTCAGAGCATGCGCCCGGTGCCGTCTCCTATAGAGGAACATGTTATCCCTCCCCCTCCCACAGGTAAACTTAATAAACATTTATGTGCAATTATTTCTATCTTTTGTATAATCTAACATTTACTCTGACAGGGAGAAGCGCGAAAGGAAGTTGTTCCGCATCAGCCATACCAGAGGATGACATGGACGATGGTAGTCCATGTCTGCTATACATTTTAGAGGATACTGAGATGGTGCTGGTAGCTCGTGGAACAGAGTTTAGGTCAGCGACTGTATGTCATGGTATGCAACTATTAGAGGATGAGGTGAAGGTCTTAGTGGATGAAATGATCATACCAGATGCCTCGGTTCCTCTGTCCACGGAAGAGATTTTCACTGTGGAACAAGCATATAAGTCGTTTATCAGTTGGCCTAAATTTTTGGTTAAACCAGTTTCTGACCCCTCGGTATGAAATTCTTCTTTACACTTCTCAATTTTAAAGGTTTTTGATGTCAAAACTTATCTTATCTTTTCATGTAACAACAGACGCAGGCACAAGAGAAGATTCCTCTATCTGAGGATGACCCTCTTTCTTCATTGCATCTACTTGCTGACATCCTTGATGATAAGCCTTTGGAGGTTGAGTATGATGCTAATGTATTTGGGGCAGGCTCTGAGGTCCCAATATACCTTAATAGCCAAGATGTCCGTGAGCTTGCGTCGGGAACACAAGAGTTGAATATTTCAATTATTCAACTATGGACGATGTAAGTCTATGACCAATTATTTATATATAAAATTCATTTGTATATCAAGTATCCTTATATCAAAGTTAATTTTTGATTTCAGGTATATGTCTGGGGTCACTAATAAGTTGGGGCGTTCTGATGATTATGGATTCATTGATCCCCAATCAATTCATGAATCAAATGATTTTGAGCATATCAACATGAGTCTGATAAGAAGTTTTGGAAGGGGCAAGAAAATATACTTTTTGCCTTATATATCCGGGTAAGTCAACTTTGTTAACATAATAATGTTCCATATGTGATTTTAATATTTAATAGTTACGTTATTATGAATTTCAGGCGCCATTGGCAACTTCTTGTTATGTCTATGCAAGACAACTATGCTTTGTGGTTCTGCTCATTGCACAGGCCTCCTCCCACACAACTCAAACAAGCAATTGATTGGTAAGAACCTCAATGTTTGGACTTTCTTTGTTATATAACTGAATGCTAAAACCTTTTTTTATATACAGTTCTATTCCAGCAAGTATGATGATGGGTGGGAGATCAATTGTTAATAGTAGAAAAATTGCTTGGATTTCTCTCAAGGTTTGACATATACTAAAGTCATACTTTGTTATAATTGTTTTATAATAAATGTTATTCACTAACTATTATCAACTGTGATGATATATTGTAGTGTAACAGACAAAATGGGTCATATGAGTGTGGATACTATGTAATGTATTGGATGACCCATATTGTTCGTTCTCACATCACAAATCGCTGGGAAACGGTAATATTTAACTTTAACAAATTTTGATTTTTTAACAAATGTTGAATTCATATACACTAAATAAAATGAATTGTCTTTTGCAGAGATTCAAGACTACTACACCAGTTCCTGAGAAGTCACTATTATTCATTAGGAACGCTGCTGCGAAGTATATAGTTAGATTATACAATAGCTCTTAAATTTAAACAATGCATTTGATTAGATAGAATTTTCTTAGACTTTGTACTTTATTTGATGTTGAAATACATTTGAACATGTGTTTCTTATGTTCAAATTGAATTTGTGTACATGTTTTTATATGCAGGTCTGTTTTTGTGGTAGTGGATATCACAAAAACAGACCTGCAATTTTAAAAAACTGCAGGGGAATATGCCGCGGTTCTAACCACAACCGCGACATATAGTGTTTCGTTTTTTTTTAAAACGAGACATATGGCCGCGGTTTTAACACTAACCGCGGCATATGCTTGAGTCTTATGCCGCGGTTGAACCGCGGCATATAGTGGAAATTTTATTTTTTAAAAAAAAAAATGGATTTAGGCAGCGGTTCCCTCGACAACCGCGGCATATTCCGCAACCTATATACCGCGGGCATAACCGCGGCATAAAGTCTCTGACTTACTACCGCGGCTGAATATGCCGCGGTTCTTAAACCGCGACGTATAGTGAAAATGAATCGCGGTAAAAGCCCCTCGCTGCACTAGTGTTGGTGACTATAATGTCTAGATGTGATTTAAAATTAAGATAGCACATATTGAGATTGATAGGACATATTTATCTCCCCATTTTTCTATTTAATTTCAGGTGTCTGGTTTTAAGCTGTTGCTATATTTATTGGAAGTATATTTTCAAAATTTGTTTTATGGTTTGATCTGCTTGCAGGCTGGAAAACACATTAAACTATGGCCTTGAAAGAGTCTGGGCTATTGGATACTTGAAGGGTTCACGTCGGTGAGCTTTTTTGTGGATAATTTTTTTGCAATTTCTTAATAAATTTTTTTATGCCCTTGAACAGTGTGAGTGGGAGATTGCTGTGGCAAATTGAGCCTGTATTATGAAGTTTCCTTGCCTTTACTCTTTTTTCATAACCAAAATTATTGGGTGCGTTCAAACAGAGTTGTGATTGGCTATGATGAAGGAACAATTATGGTCAAACTTGGTCGAGAGGTACCTGTGGCTAGCATGGACAACACATTCAGAAGAAAAAAATTAAGAAAAAAACTGAGTCTAAAATTGCCTGATAAAATTAACTTAATATCAGCTTGTTCAAGTTAAATAATAATCCTATGATGAGTGTGACATCAGAGTTTGAATAAAAATTGAGGCCTAGCAACAATTACTGTTAGTGGTTTAAAAGCAATGGGAGAAATAAAAGAGGGTCCCATAGAATTAGGAACAAGTACGTGGCATGTGAAGTGTAGGACCTATTAGAACAAGTTGGATACTACTGTCATATTCATTCAACTTCAATGAAATGCAAGTTGGGGGTGGAAGGAATCATGGATCACTCAATTACATGGTTTCTTGAGCACAAATTTTGTTACTTCTGTAAGGCTTCAAAATTAGAAATCAGTTTGTGGCACATAAATATTCAAAAGGGTGCTTTTAATTTAATTTAATTGAAGTATTTTTTTTATCATAAAAAAATGCAACTCAAATATGAACTTGTCCTTACCTATTTGCTGTATGAACTTGTCCTTAACATTGTCATGGCTATTCTTTTCTTGCCTCAAATTAACACCATTTAGTGCCATTATGTATCCTGATATTTCTCTTGTGGAGTAGCTTTTAAGGATGGATGTTTATATATTATATCAGAATTGCTGGATGTAATTTTTCTCAAGATGTAAAATTGATATTTCTCAAGATGTTTATATACTATTCATGACTTTGTTTTGTTCCTGTCGAGCTTTCATTTCTGAACAATCTTCTGTTTTTTATCTTTCCATTTTGTAATATTGTGTTATTCTTATTGTTTTTAGGCAATCAAATTGAATGATGTTAAATCATGCAAGGGAACAACATTCTGGATGGCCCCATAGGTTTGTCTTCAATATTCTCTTCTAATTAAAGTTATTGAAAATTGTATCTCAGTGGACTGATATTGTTTGCAAATCTCTTTTCTTATAATTTGCTTTTCAGGCTCATACTGCATTCCATCTTGCTGAGCCATGCTTTAGTGGCCTACTAGCTTCTCCATATGGCCCACAACCTAATGTAAGATATTGGAATTTATTCATTTTTTTTTTCACTATTTTCTTATTCTTGTCAGCTTGTCTTCAACACAGTGAGTTAAAGATTTATCATTCAAACAAATTGATAAAATAACTGTATGAGTATGAGTGGCATCAGGTTATGGTGTATCTGGAAAGTACTTTGTTTAGATCTGGTGTACTGAGTTTTTCACTTTCTAATTGCTCCACTCTGTGATTTCTGATTTTGTTATGATGTTGACTTACAAATAGGTTAAAGGTCTTTCGGGAAAGCATGCTGCCCTTATTATTAGCAGTTTTAATTTGATTGGAAGCTTTCTGAGAGACTTTTGGATATATGTTACTATAAGTAGATGCTATTGTGGTTGATTCCTGTATTAATGCCATCATTATGCATATTTAAATGAATCACCAATAGTGCCTTTATTTTACTTATTATTATGCGTCCTTGAGAATCTTTTCAGCAATCATCTATGCTTAATTAGTTTTTACTATTTATTGTGCCACTGTTAGCTTGCCAACCTTACACATTCTCATAGTTCATAAAGTATGCTTATGAAGAATCTTTTTGGTTTAAAAATGTTTCTTTGCTCTCCTTTGCACCTCATTTGTTCTTATTCTTTCATCCTTTGTATTATTATTTACTAAAGCACTTTTTTATTATGGTGGAGAGCTTGTTTCTTATATTTGACTCAAGGTGTTCTTTATTTTATAGACTTAACAATCTGACATGCATTCTTTACCAGACAGCATGGTTACTCTTGCTAACCTTTATGCTGAGTTGTTGGAAAAAGAAATTGAGCCTTCTATGGATAATCATTCTTTACTTTAATCAAATGACCTAACAAAGTTACATAATGCCTTCAAACTTCCATCATGTTAGTAACACTAAGACATTATGTGCATTTCTATAATTTAAACCATGCTATCAAAATATGGCCAGATTCATCCTGCTCAGCTGATAGGAATGCCTACTGCTAGAATTCCTCTGCCACTTGATCTTAGTGAGGAGCCTATATTTGTGAATGCAAAGCAGTACCATGCTATTCTGAGGCGCAGACAATACCGGGCAAAACTTGAATCACAGAACAAACTCATCAAAGAACGGAAAGTAAGTGCACTTCTGCATTTTAGAAATGCTGTAAAATCACTCTTTAACACAAGTGTTTGATAAAACATAAAAGAGTGATTTTACAGCATTTCTCATACTTCTCTTTTGTTTCATTTTCCTTCTAAGTTCAACTTCTCTCCTTAACGTTACCATGTTTGTTTTTCAGCCATATCTTCACGAGTCTCGCTATCTACATGCATTGAAGAGAGCCAAAGGTTCTGGTGGTCGCTTCTTGAATACAAAAAAGCATGAAGAGTCTAAACCCACTTCACAAAACCATGACATAGATGTTTCGAGGTGTACTCATTTGAATCTGAGGGGAAACATGTCAGAATCTAAGGCTCGTCAGTTGAACTACAGAGATGGTGCTTCCACAGCCACCTGTTCAGATATTTCTAGTGCATCTAATAGTGGTGATCTCTTCCAGCAACATCAACCTGACATTAGATTATGTGGTTACCCTTCTCATATAGGAAGGAACATGCAGGGTTACTCTGCTGATATCAGTGGTGGTGGTGGTGGTGGTGCAAACCAGCGTCGTCTATCAGTCCTTATGTGACACACCAGTAAGTTATTTTCCAGCATTCTGTTGGAGAAGACAATTGTCTGTGTTCCATAGGGAAGTCATCCTTGGCTCATATGTTACTATGTGTATTGGTTGTCCTAGAACATGGCTTTGAACCTTTGCTAGATTTCAATTATCATATATTGTTGCCCTGAAAATGTTTGGGCAGAGAAGCACATTTGATGTTTCTTTGTGTGGATGTCACATTAGAAAATTTCATTTTGACTTGTGTTTTGATTGTGGTACCTATTTTTCCTTTTGTATGTTGATGCTTTGTTGATTATGATTTTGATTTTTGAGGTAAGAAAGTGGCTTGGCTTTTGTTGGTGTCTCTGGTAACATCAATGGTTGTCCTTGTCGTTTGTTGCTTTGGCTTATACGGTTGATAGAGAGCCTCCACAACATTTTAGTGGATATTTCAAAGCATCTTTTGTTTTGCTAAATAGTAATGGTATCATGACATATTTTTACATTAATTTGATATATACAGTATAAGGATAAAATGATCATAAAAATGTAATTTTTTGTATTTTTTCAGAAAAGAAAAAAATAAAAAGTAAGAAAGAAAAGTGTGAAATGAATGTAAAATTTAATGGGTCAAAGAATCATTTTTCCTTGCTAGATATCACTGATCATTTAGTGGAACTTATTCTGAATCTTTCCTGAAAATGTTCATCTCTTGCTGTGTTTTTGAGTGATGAAGATAGCAAGTTTATATCTGTTGCTATTGCAAAGTATTGTGTTAGACATTGTAACTCACCACCATAAATGTTTTTTGTCTGCAAAGATGCATTGGTCATTCAAGTAGAAAATCTGAAAGAAAAAAAGATCTCAATTTTATATAAAGTCAAATTCTGGCAGTCTTATTGGTGTAAAATATTAATTGATTCTGTTGATGAATATTAAATTTTTCTGGAAGAATCTGTTTGATAATTTTTGTGGAGCTTTAATCTCAATTATATATTTTAATCATAAGACTCGATATCCAATAACTTGTTTAGAGGGGCTTGTTGGTATAAATCCATTGTCTTTAGCTAGAAACAATATTACCGAAGGCTTTAGCCCTTCGGTAGTTACCGAAGGCTTTTGGCCCTTCGGTAGTTACCGAAGGCTTTTGGCCCTTCGGTAGTTACCGAAGGCTTTTGGCCCTTCGGTAGTTACCGAAGGCTTTTGGCCCTCGGTAGTTACCGAAGGCTTTTGGCCCTCGGTAAATGTTAGCGACAAGGGATTTACCGAGGGCTCTTTGGCCGTCGATAAGCCTTCGGTAATGACCTTTTACCGACGGTTTTGGGCTGTTTCCGAGGGCTTCTGGCCTTCGGTAATGCCCTTCTTTTTTGTAGTGTTAAAAACGCGAACCAGAGGTAGAGAAGGCAGTTTTGGAGGGGAGAAGGCCAGGGGGAACTCTGCAGCTCACGTCCAGCTCGTGTCTAGGTGCTTCCATGGTGGAAAACCACCACTTTCCACCGTCCAATCCATCATTTATCGCTTCTGGGATGTATATGTGTAGCTAGAACTCCATTTCACTGGGGTTGAGAGTAAAGTTCTGAAACTATGTGTAATTTCTCTATTAATGCATGATCTTGTATGAATTTTGTGTCCTATCTTTATTATTCATGCCTACGATGGGAATCTGAGCTAATTGAACGGTTAAATCATTGGGAAATGTATGAGACCGCGGACCTAGGATAGAACAGCTAAAGGATTTCAATTCCTAGACATAGGATGGAATTTTTAGTCATCTGTGACATTGTGTTTATGGCAAATCTGATAACTGAATTAGCTAAGGGATTAGTAATTTAGTTTGAATGATTCTGAACTGTCATCTGAGGGATCAGAGGCTGCATGCGCCTAGGATGTCGATGCTTAATTTTGAGGAATTGTGTTAGTAGAAAATTACCTGAGTGATGAACTTGAATTTCAACCCTAGTGAACTTTAATTCGACTGTTTTTACCACTTTATTTTCATCTGTATGCCAATCTTAATTGTGTTATAAAAATATGTTTAATAATCGCTAAATTAGTAAACTTTAACAATCAGTGAATCAAAACAAATCTCTTGGGAAAACGATATTCGGACTTACCGATTTATTACTTGAACGATCTGGTATGCTTGTCGAGGTCTCAACAGGAGCACATGTTTAGTTGAACCCACAATCTCTGTGATATCTGTTTTTGATGATAACAACACATAGTTAATAAAAACACATGTATATGTACTATGTTATATGTGTTATATGCTTATATGCTTACTGTGAGATTTGTATAAGCATAATTGTGAACATATTATGTTGCATACTACTGTATTGGAAATGTGATTATATCTGTGCATGCATAATATGAGTTTTGAAATGGAAAAACCACATGCACCAAACATATCTGTATGACTTAATCGATTACAATGGTGTGATAATCAATTAAAGTCATCAAACAGCTTAAGCTTTAAATAGTGGCAAAACAACAGGTTTTAAATCGATTAAGTTAGTGGTTAAATCGATTAAAACTCGTGTATTTGCATAAATCTTTTTCAAGTGTGCTGATGGATTTTGAGAAGAAAAGTTTTCAAAAATATACTAAGTGTTAAAACTTAATCGATTACATACATCTTGTATTCAATTAAGTTTGTTAAAGATTTGAAAATTGTTTCATTGCTTGACATAACGGTCACAACGGTCATATTTTGAAATATGTTGACCAAGCATTAAATGCAAATCGATTACATTAATTGTGCATTTAATTAATGAGTTTAACTGGTGTTAATCTGTTATAACTATGTGATGAAATCGATTAGAGTAATAGCATAATCAATTAAAACGCGTCTGACTTGAGTTAAACTAGATATAGACGCATGATTTGAATTTCTGTAAAACAATTGATTTTAACACTTTCATATCTGTTACAGATAAATGCTTTAAAGTTTTAGAAAAGAAAAAAACGTTCCAAGAACCAAGAATTGTTGTGGTGTTCAAATCTTGAAGGTTGCTTGAGAGGCTGGATTGATTAATTCAAACTGTCTGATCATTCTGCACAACAAAGGTGCATATTGTTGGATCAGGAAGCTCTTGCAAACGCTTTAGTGTTGTTGTTTCCCTGTGGTGTATACAGGAAGAAGAACGTGTGGTTCTTGACTTTGAGGGGGATCTCAAAGGGGTTGACTGTAGGAGAGGATTGTTGTTGCTGCTAGTCTGTTGTAATTGACTATTTTCGATTAATGAGTTAGAGAGGTTGTTTACATTTTGACGAGTGAGGTCGCTGTAAAAACCTTGTTGTAAAAAGTCACATCTTATAGTGCAATTGGCTTTCGGTCTAAGGTTGATCGAAAGGACACTCGATGTAGGCTTGATTGAACCAATATAAAAACTCAGAGTTTTAATCTTCTTCTCTCTAACTCTCTACATTTAATCGATTGCATAATATCTATATTCGAATACGCATACTGTTACATTGCATACATTTTTACATGCGGTTCAAGAAAAGTTTAAAGACTTACAGTTTTGCGAAAAAGATTGCAAAAGCGATCAGTTTTATACATCACCAATTCACCCCCCCCCTCTCGGTTTGAGAAACGAAGCACATTTTTTTTAACAATGTTGATAGTGTTTGAATGAACTTTTGCTTACGTAGCCCGTCCTGCATAGTAAGAGTTGCTTATATGACTAACGGTACAACAAACCATGAGGAGCTTATAGATCTGGTTCGTTTGGGTCATGAATTGCTCTTATCTACGTTATAATGGAAGTGCTCTTCGTGTGTGTGTGGTGCATATGCAATTATGATTCGTTGTGTTTTCACGTTTGCAATGGCACGACATTAACGCTATTGTGATGGTTGATTACTCCCAATGAGTTGCGTTCGTGAGGTGGTTCATCCTGTACAACTCACTATTTAGGGTTTGTTTATTTAGGGTTCAATGGTTGTTTTTGTGTTTTAGGGTTTGATTTTCTTACGTGGCTGACGAGACCAATTTAACAGACCATGACGAGGTTACATATATGGTTCGTCTAGGTCATGAAATGCTCTGATTTATGTTCTGATGCAGGTGCTTTTTGTGTGCATGGTAAATATGTGTTTCTGATTTGTAGCGTTTTCACTTTTGTAGTGGCACGACATTAACTCTACTGTGATGGTTGGTTGCTTGCATTCAGTTGCGTCTGTGAGGTGGTTCATCATGTGAAGCTCACAATTTGGATTTTTGTGATTTAGGGTTCAATGGTGGTTGAACTGCTTCGTGTGCTTCTACCATGTTTTGTTTATGAGGCATTGTTTTTGTCTCATGGTGATTCGATTCTAGATTTTTGGTTTGCGATTAGGGACTTCAAGAAGATGGATTCACATTTTGCGTTGAAGGTTGATGGTGGTTCGAAATTTAGGTGAAGGAGATAACATAAAGACACTGGTTGCGCACACTACAAAAAAAAACTTAGTTAGAGGGGGTTATTCTAATGAAGTTATAAAATCTCCCTCAAATTAATATAATTTAACATGTTTAATTTGAATTATCTAATTGTCAATGATAGTGGGAGTTTTAATTGTTTTGAATGGAGGTTTATAACCTCTTCAAATAATAATATATTGTCTTCCTTCATTTCCTAATTTTTTACATTTCTTCTCTTTAAAAATTTTAGACTAATTCTTTTTCCAATTGTAAATTTTATTCCCCCAATTCCAAAATCCCATCTCCCTCTAAAAATTCCCTAAGTATAAAATTTTATTCCCCCCAATTCGAAAACCCCATCAGACTAAACCCTTCCTCCCCCTAAAAAATCCCTTTGAACCCTAATCACTTTCTTCCTTTCTTCATTTTCATTCCACCACAAAATTCATTTCCCTTTCTTCCTCGCACGTTCGTTTGGTTCAGGTTCATCTCTTCCTTTCTTCCTTCTTATATTTTCTCTTTTCATTGATTTCTCCTTTCGATTGGCCATGGTTCATTGTTCTTTCACAATCGTACTCATGGAACCATAAGCAGACGGAGCTACAGGAGTGGTTGTGTGGACTGACAGATGGCGAAGGTTTTACTCGTGCTACAAACCTGAGGTACATATCGTTTTACAACCCTTGGTGCTTCTCTTTGGTGTAGCGTTTTTTTTTGTTCCGCCGTAAGGAAACAGGGTTATTGTAAGCGGGAATGTGTTTTTTATGTATGAGTAAATTTTAGTGGTTCTCCATAGCTAAAAGCAAAGTTAATTTACTGTGGATGTATTGACTGATCATTGATTATGTTTTTTTCATGATAAATACTAGTGAAATAGGATATTTTGCACGTTTTAATTGGTTCAGAATAAAGGAAGATGGTGTGAGTTGCAATGTGATGATTGATTTTGGGTCTGTGATAAACTTGTTACTGGGGATAAAAGGGATTATATATTATATGTAAATCAAATTTATGTTAAGTTATTAATATATGATATGTATTTTGATAGACTTATCCATATTGGAAACCGTGAAGAACATGAACCTTATATTGAGGCATCTCAAGCACAAATGGTATATTATGTTGATGATGTGGTTAATGAAGGATGGAGTTTTCTGTGCATTTAAAGCCAAGAGATTTGTATGAAATGGGAGAAGAGGTACAAGAAGAGTTATATGAAAATGAACAATACCAAGATCAAAAGATGGACAAATTTTATAGTAATGACAATGAATATGTTCAATTGGCTACAAACCATTTAGACGATGATATTAATTAGTCAAATGTATGAGTTGAAAATATAATTGATAGTCATTTATTCTTAAAGGTAATTATTTGTTATATTCAATTATTTTCAATGCATGTATAATTCACTCATGTTTGATTTCTTAAAAGTGATGATATGTACCACATGTTTGATTTCTTAGTTTCAGGTTAAGAAGGAGATGTTACCTATTATGAATTGTGACTCTTTATTAGCTTGTTCTCTCGTTTGGAAAGGTAATAAGATCCTAACTCATTCATATGTGTGATCTATTTGGCTCGATGACATAAATTCTTTTACTGCATAGATTCTTTTTCTTTTGGACTTCTTAATATGTGTGATCTATTGAGAAATATGTTAATTTTTGCAAAAGAAAATGAATTGAGATGGCGATGGATGAATGAAGGTAGGTGGGGAATATTTTTGCACAGGTGATAGGAATGTTGCAACTTGATTAGTACGATAAACCATAACTTCTTATTCTTTTTTCTTTTGAATTCATAACTTCAAAACGATATGTAAATACCACATTTCTCAATGTGAAGAATGTAGAAAATAATTGAAAATTAACATATTTGGTAATATCAATCTATGTAGTAAGCAATTTAAAATCTACCAAATGGTGATCCTTTCCTATGTAAGCAATTTACTCATCTTCTGTTACATTTACTTTTACCCAAGTTGTGTTGTTGGGTATTTAATGCTTTAATCTGTTAATCTGCAAATTTTATTCCCTTAACTTTGTGTTTTCATTATTGGAATGACAAAGCTGACCAATGTTAATCATCCACACACCGACCATATCTTATAATGACATGCAATTGATTTATTGTTGTACTTAAATGTTTGGAAATTCTGCCTAATGCATTTCTTTCTTTTAATATTTGTCATAAATATGTAGTCATGCCACAGGTCAAGCGATTCCGAAATCTACATAAATCATCACCTCAACCTGAATTTTTGGGTACTTTACCAACAACAAATGTTGAAGTGACTTCTCCATTGATTGAAGACCAATCACCATCAACAAATCCTATAATGTTTGTATCGATTGAAGTACAAACACATGTTTTAATAAGTCCTTCACCAACAAATGAGACCTCATCACCTGATTTATTGCACTCAACACCACCAATGCCCACAAAAAACATAGAGCAACCTACAACATCCGAAAAACAAGTTGGACGTGAATCTTCATCATATTGGAATGTCCATGCAATAGGTATATGTCATTTATTTTTTCTACATGCATAACTTTTTAAATTTTACTTATGGTTGAGTAAGTTATTTTATTCCTAAAGACTTAGAAGGAGTTATCAAGAAAATTAAGGTGAAGGTCAGAGAAGTAAATAACTTACCTAATGACTATAGGTGAAGGATAAGGAGTGCTTATAGGATATTGTGGTATATTGGCAACTGATGACAATTTGTTTCCAATTAATTTTGAAAGGTGGTATGGGAAAACAGGCATTCCTAACACCTGCTTTGTGGAATGCTTTAAGGAAATGTGACAGGTATATGTATCATTCATGTATTTAAATGTCGCACACTTACTTTTTACTCACTAACTGTTTTCTTTTTTTCAAAAGCTTCAATTTTGTTTTACGACTATTGAAGCTACTGCACAACGATATTGCAAATTAACTCTGAGTAAGAAGTGGGTTGCACATAGGCAAAGTTTATGGAATGAGTTCTATGATCCAACAAAACTGAAAGATCAAATCATATGTAATTTGTCAACTAGTATAGACAGAACTTAATGGACTCATTTTGTTACTTATCGTCTAAAACCATAGACAATGGTACAAGTTTCATTATTGTTCAGGCTATGAATTTTTTGTGTATATTATTATTTTGATTGTTATGTCAACTAACAATTGTGTTTTTCATAAAAGATTTGTAAAAAAAAATTGAAAAAATCGCAACAAGCAAGTAATTCCTCATACTGGTGGTTCTAAACTTATCTCAAGAAGAAGACATGAGATGGTAGTGATATTAGTGCACTGACGATTTTTACTATTTTTCAAAATTTACTATTTATTTTAACTTATCCTTTTATTTAGGTTTTGGAAAGTGGACAGTTGCCTAGTTGTGGAAAGTTATACATTGAAGCTCATAAAAGAAAGGATGGCTCATTCGTAAATGAGGCGATAAAGGCTATAATGATTAATTCTACTATAATATGATATTTTCAAACATTGTGCTTCAATATTTAGAGCTTTAACTACTATTGATAGGGGGAGCAATATGAGTGTTGAACCCAATCTCTGATAATTTGGTTTTTTATGATGACAACACATTGACTATAAAAACACACATATGTTATACTGACATAACAGAAATCTTATTTGTGTTTGATACATGTGTTGGTTTATAAGTGATTCAATATGTTTAATACATATGTTATCATGTTCATTAGCTTGCATACTACTGTGATCATAATTGTGTGTATCTTCTGTATGCGTGTTAAATGTTTTGATGAAATAAATCATCAAGCACAAAGCAATTATGTATGATACAATCGATTACATTGATGTTGTAATCAATTGAACTCATAAGATAGCTTTTATTTTGAACTGTGGCAAAACAACAGGTTTTGAATTGATTACATTAAGTGTTAAATCGATTAAAACTTGTGTCTTTACAAACATCTTTCTAATATGTGCTATGATAAGTTTTTAAGAGAAAAAGTTTTCAAAATTTGCTTAAATGTTTAGCTTAATCGATTACACTGTGTATGTAATCAATTAAGTCTGTTATGTTTTGAAAACTGTTTTAAAGCTAAGTCAACTGTTTTAACGGTCATATTTTTAAATATGTTGACTATACTAGTGCAAATCAGAGATAAGAACACGGGTTATACTTCTCGGTTTTTAGAAAACCGAGGCATATGTAGAGGCGGTGGCATTTTTGAAATTTTGACGAACTTATACGCCTCGGTTACAAAAGAACCGAAGCATAAAAGATAAATTAACTCGGTTAAAAGCAAAACCGAAGCCTAATGTTCCTGTAATTTTTTGAAATTGTCCAACTACCTCGGTCCTCTCACCAACCGAGGCATATTCCGAAATCAAAAGGGTAATTTACCCTAATTTCGACTTGGGTATCTCCATTCTTTTCTCTCCTCTATGAAATCCTGAAGCAGCTTAAAGCTTCTTCACCGCGGCAGACGAGTGCGACGAGTACGGCGACTGCGGCGAGTACGGCGAGTGCGGTGAGGCATGGCGAGGTGGCGGCGAGGTCGCAGCAAGGTGGCGGCGAGGGGATCTTGGACCGATGGCGTTTCTGCAGCGGTGGGGTTTCTGAAAGGGTTTAAATTCCATCTTCTTTCTTCTCTCTTTCTTCACCACGACAGACTCAATGTTGGCGGCAAGCGCGACGAGCCACGACGAGGTGGCGGCAAGGTCGTGGCGAGGTCGCGGTGAGGACGTCCTGTAGCGGTGGCGTTTCTGCGAGAAGGGGAGGCATCAACCTTCAGGCGGTGCGACTATTTGCCGGGGTTCGAACCAAGGTCCGAGAGGGAGTGGTTTCTTCGAGACGGGTCGGGTGGTTGCATGCGGAAGAGCAATTTGTCCAGGTGTGGAAGCGGAGAGGGGTTTGTGGAGGTGGCACATGTGAAGGTTCCAGACACTTTGAAGGTGCGTGTAGTGGCGATGATCGGAATGAGAGAGTGCAGAGAAGATGCTTGAATTGGGTATGCAGAGAAGATGCAGAGAAGGTGTGCGGCTTACACAAGTGTGAAGAGAGCTCGGAGAGTGGATGCTCTTGAATTTGGTATGTTAATTTTCAAATCAGTTATCTGTTCTGGATTGCTCCTTATGATCTTGAATTGGGTATGTTAAAATTGCTCCTTCTGATGTTCAATTGGGTATGTTAATTTTGAAATCAGTTATCTGTTCTCTGTTCTGGATTGCTCCTTCTGATGTTCTGTTCTGGATCAATTACAAAAAAGATGGAGCGGCTGGTTGATGATGTTTTTTAACCAAGTGTACAAAAGAAGAAAATGAATAAAAAAAAAAGAACCTACGGCCTCGGTTAACTGTCAACCGAGTCAAAATTCTGTCTTTTTATGCCTCGGTCCGAGAACCGAGGCAAATAGGCTATCACTTTTTACCTCGCCTAGATATGCCTCGGTTCAGAAACCGCTGTCTATGGCCGAAAAGAACAGGTGTCGTTTCCCCCTTTTGCACTAGTGCTAGCATTTATTACAATCAATTACATTAGTTGTGTTTTAAATTAAATCTGCTTGAATTGTAATTATGTTACATCTATCATTTATGTAACTGATTACATTACTAACGTAATCGATTAATCTGCGTCTGTCATGAGATAACTATATATATTGACGCATTGTTCACTATATTGTAACAAGAATAACGAATTGATCATTTGAAAATTTCATATTTGATATATTTGATTAGAGAAAAGTGTTACAGGTGATTAAGAAGCTCTAAGAATCAATATTCAACGATTTGGAAGAAACTTGAAGGATTCTTGAGAGAAACATTGTGGACGTTCATACTCTGCACTGTTGAGGTGTTTCTACATTGATCATAAATGTGCTTTTTACAATCTCAAAATGTGGTTCCCTGTTCGTGCGAGACAGGAAGAAGAACAAGGGGTTCTTGACTTTGAGAGGTGGTCTCAAAGGGTTTTGTAGCAAGGACGTGTGGTTTTGTGTGTGCAGGTGTTTTCTTTCTATATTTGATTGTGAGTGTGGGAGGTGTTTCACTAGTGCAGAAAAAAGCTTTTAACGTCATTATTTCTGGCTTTTTACGTCTGATCCCGACCCGACGTCTTTATGGGAGACGTTAATGGGACGTCGGACACCACAGGTCAGACGTCAAATGTTAAAACTCTGAAACACCCTTCTCATATTTTTCACTTAGGCGACGTTCATTCATCCAGCTTCGATCCATACTATGTTCGTAACATACTTCATCAGTTTCAATTTTTTTAACTCTCACAAGGGTAGGCCCTACCCAGAAAAATTATTTTTCATAATTTGCTAAGTCACGTGCAAAGAAGTCTAACATGATAAACTTGATAAGATTTCGACATCATTTCGCATTGGTCTCCGAAATACACGAAATGAGAGTAGTCAAGGATCACTACAAGAAAAATGATTATTATCTACTGATAATTATATACGGATTTTGATCCGTATGTAACATGGGTATTATATACAGATATTATATACAGATTTTAAAAATGAAATTATATACAGATATTATATACGAATTTTATATACAGATATATCCGTATATAAAATCCGTATGTATTTTTTGCACATGGTGGCAGAAGAGTTTCCTAAGGATAATATCCGTATGTAAGTATAGAAGCAAGTGTTACCCACCGATGGTACATACGGATCTGAAAATTAATTTTATTTTAAAAAGATTGAAATTATATTTCAATCGAACCTTGTTTGGTGGAACACTCGCTTGAGGTGTGTTCTCTCGAATCTCTCTCGATCCCTAGCTCTGAATTCTCCACTAATTCTTCCAAATGTCTCTGCAACCCTAACCTTAAGTCTCCACTCTCTACGCACTGATTCTCTCAAATATCTCTGCAACCCTAACTTCAACTCTTCACTCTCCACGCACTCTCCACTCTCCACGCATTGATTCTCTCAAATCTCTCTCGAACCCTAACTTCAACCATCCAGTCTCGATGCATTGAAACTCTCATCTCTCGAACGCACTGAAACACTCGAGCTGTGTTCGTGCGAAAAACCTTTTCCCTAAATCTCCTTGTGCCTCGTTGAGGAATCTCGTTCAGCACCTTCGTTTCACCTCCGTGGTTCAGTGGCGGTCTTCGTTAGGATGATGCTAAGACCTTCATTTGGTAAGTAATCCTTTCTTCCTTAATTTTCGTAGTAATCTCTAATGCTAGTATTGCGTAAAATCGAAAAAGGGTCGACCCTAATCTGTGTTTAATTCATTCAGGTTACCCGCAATAATTCGTTAATAAGCATGAAAAGATTTTAGAATTAGGGATTTACTAGTTTTTATCTTCTGAATCCACAGCCACAACCACCGCCATCGCCACTGCCACGGCGAGGCTTGGATAGAATCGGAGCAACCATAGCAGCAATCATGTAAGTGCAAAGCCATAACTTCAACTTTGATGTTTCAATTCCACTCGCGTCAATATTATTGTTAGGGTAAATATATAGAACGATGTTGTGTCGATTTCCTTTGATGCTATGATCATTGTATGTTTAAACATTTTCGAATTCTATATTTGAGATTAGGACAATGATTAGTAGGATAATAAGGTTAGATGTATACCATGGGAACGTAGATATTTTTTCTCTATTACAGAGTAATATGATAAGCAATACTTTGCTTTTTTTTGGATGTTATGGGTTTGATTTTGAATTTCTTAATTTGACATCTGATTGGGTTCAGCTTAGTTTTGTTAGATTGTAGAGATTTGATTTTGGTGAGGAGGGTTTTTCCTTTTTCAAATGAATGCATTTTTGTCATTTACTTTCAACTGTTTGGATGCTAGACTTTTGAGTTTGACTTTCGAACTCTGAAAAAAATTATGAATTATGGGGAGCTTTGGGGAAGTTAGCGCTTGTGTTATGTTGTGGAGGTAAAGGTAGTGGACAATAGTAGTGATAAAAACTGGTTCAGAGGTTCAGTGGATATGAATATTGTTGATTGATGAAAAGAAAGAACACAATTTTTCTGGATATTTGAGAGATCCAGGACTCTACTTTGCTGCAGTACCGACTCTTCAATTGACTTCCCACTCCTCTCAACACCTCTCCCTATTTATAGGCAACACCGTTTATGTCTCTTAACTATTCTAGCTCTCAACTACACAAGCCTAATTAGTTTAGGTGAATAGCCTGAGGCTGCTGGCAGAGCTGACCCCACCCAGCAACTCAAAATAGATTTCACTCCTCCTAGATTAAACACAAATATTTGAATGCTTCAATGCTCTTCCTGCACACATGTCTCCTCTTTCTCTTAAACCTCCCCATTCTTTTTTATCCACTCTTCCCCTCCTCTTTCTCTTTCTTTCTATTTCTTGCTACCCCTCTCTATTTCTCTCATCTATCTCACCCAAATTTCTTGAGTGAAGTTTTCCTTTGGAAATGTACCCTTCATACATTAAATTGACTTTGTGACTGACATGCATTTGGTATTTCAGTTCTTTTTCCAATCTTTTTTGCTTAACTTAGTGCCACCATTTTATAACTGCCATGATATTTGCATTGCCATAATTGAGATACTTTTTAGTATAAACTTTTGAAATTAACTTTTGTTTTTTGGTTCAACAAATTATGCAGCACCAGAGTTCACTAGTAATTCAATTGTGATTCCATTTTATTCTTAGCCTTGCCATTAGTGGAGGTCAAAACTTACCCATTTTGTTTTCTTGGTTGAATTGAATGCCAAAATTTTATCTAGAAACTTCTGAAAAATCATAATTAACAGAGTAAAATGAATTAGATAGTATGTAAGTGTTTAGCTACATTAAAAGAGAAGCGCAAAGGTACCCAAGCAACAACTTACTGCATAATCAGGGCACCTCCCTTAAGTATTAGTGGAAAAAGTTCCTAATATATGTTTTGTATTAATTTTAGTGCAACATTTAACCAATAAAATTAATAAAAATTACTTATGTTTTTATTTTACTTTTAATATTATTTTTTATTAACGCAAAATGTTTCATTTTTATTCTTAAACAAGTCAATAGAAAAATTAGATGAAAGAAACTCAAATATATAAAAGTGTTGAATAGAGTGAATTAAAAATACTCAATTTTATAAAATACTTAAAAGATTTAATTAAATGTAAACATAAGATATTTCTTTCATTCAACAATTAGAATGAAAGTTCAAGTTACATTTTTTTCCTATAAGTTTAAAAACTCTTACTAAGTCTACCAAGTGGGTTTCAAAGTTTGAGATGAAATATTGAATTCCATGGAAACATTAAGGGTAAACTGTGTGGTTGTAGGGATTTGAAGATGAATAATGACCTATCTTTTGTTTCTTTTATATATATATATATATAATATAATACTATTTTAAATAGTAGCTCGGGCATCTTTTGTTAAGGTACACAACCATGGAATCTTATTCTTCTCTTACCAAATTGTATCCCTTTAGTTTTGTTCTCATCTTGTATATTTGTTGTCTCTGCTTCCATTTTTATATCACTAGCGTTACTATTTAATGTGATCATTATATGTGATAATAATAAACAACATTTCCACATGAGGTTGGAGATGTATGAAGTGGTGCGAAGATGCAACTTATATCTGCACTCATAAGATAGGTGGGAATGGACACGTTAATTTTCTAATTAGGCAGATGATCCAAACATCCTGAAACAAGTTATAGTTTAGTGATCTATAGCACTTGATACTTTTGTCTGCTTGCAGTTATGGTATAAAACTTTTTATTTGTAAACAACACAAATAGTTCAGACATTTAAAGTAAACCTGAATTTAACAGTAGTGCCTCAAAGTGAAACAAGGTTAGTATGATTGTATATCTCGTATAATTGGATAAGGTATGATTGTATATCTGGTATAATTGGATAAGGTATGATTGTATTTATTTTTGGTCTAATAGAAGGATAAATGAATGGGGTTCTGGTGTTAATAAACTCTTGCAATTTTTATTTTAATGAATATTAAAATGACAATTTGCTCCTCTGATAAATACTAATTTGATTCTGATGTTAATAACTTTAACTACTTTATAAATTTTTGCTATTTTTGTTATTATATCACGCATTACTATATTATAAAATTGTGACTTATAAATACTTAATTTGAAAATTTATTTTCTCTTATGGTGTGACAGGATATAATTCATTACTAGCAAAAATTAAATAATAATTTATACTAATAGTCATTCAAGACATGAATTGCATACTAGGTAGTAATTACTAGTTTCTAAACCATTTTCATGTGGGCCATTCCAATAGAACGTTCAGTAAAGAATAATAATTTTATTCAATTACTTTTTTACAGTAATGTTTTAATTTATCAATGACTTTGGTCTCCAACTATATAAAGCCCATAACCCCATTCTTTGTCATTGTTTGTTTTGAAATATAACCTTTTTCTATTTCCAAAAAAACATTATATATACCAGATAACACTACAAAAAAAAGGTTATTTAGAGGAGGTTTTTTTTTCGATTTGCGGGGGTTTTCACCCTCCGCAAAATAAATTCCGGGGGTTTTTCAAACCACCGAAGTTTGAGTCGCCACAAACTATCTGCCGGGGTTTTTTGCGACCCCTGGTATCGCAATTTGCGGAGGTTTTTCTGCGGAGGGTAAAAACCTCCTCTATTACTGACTATTATTTTGTGAGAGGTTTTAACCTCTTTTATTTTCAACTATTTGATCACAAAAGTTTTCTATATTTTTGTCAGTTTTTTTATTTAATGATTATTAAAATATATAATATCATTTTTTGTTTAATGATTATTAAAATATATAATAACTACCTATTTTCACCAATTTCTTTCTTTTCTTCTTTTTTTTTAATTTGAAAATTAAGTAAATTTTTTTTTAAATTATTAAATACCAAAAAAATATGATTCCTTTGAATAAAAAATTGATACCATAGAACAAAAACCCCTGAGTAGGAAGGAATTTAGAAAAATAAATTGAGAGACAATTGTATGTTACATAAGGATAGGCTAGAAGTCAATGTAATCCTATTGCAGAAATAGTTACAAAGAAAAAAATGTGATCCTAATTCATAATAAACTAAGTATAGTTTTATCCTAAAACAATATCATAAATTTCCTAAAGATTACTTCCATCAGATGATTGTCTTGTTCCCAAAGGAGACTCTGGCTCATTTGCATCACGAGCTTGCTGAAATAATATAAAAAATATTAATAAAATAAACTCAATTACATGTGCTCACATTGTGAAAATAATATATAAAAAATCAATCAAATAGAATAAACATGTTCTATCAATCAAATAGAATAAACATCTTCTATCAAATAGAATAAACATGTTCTAAAAAATCAATCTTATGTATAACCAATTTATAACTTGAGGACAGCAGCTACAGACTATAAATATACAGATATACATACTTGAGTCAAAATCATCTTATGTATCGACATTAAAATACAGTACAAATGTTGTGTAATGAATATATATATATATATATATATATATTTGTGCATGCCTATATACACTTTGATATAGTGTTGTCCTGTTACTGTCATAATCCACATTCATTCCATTATGTAATTTAATTTTTGTAACCACAAGACGTGTAGCTCATGCACTAGGTACAATAATGTGTCAGTTAGTTTGAATCATTCTGTGAAGTACAATAATGCACCAATTAAATGAGTGAGGGATAGTGAGATCGATGTAGGGGAGTGGCATGAACTAGGTCCTTGTGTAATCTAAGTTGAAAGTGAAAGAACGATGTTATATATAATAAACAATAGAATTCAAGTTAAAGTAGTGACAATCTCTGGGCCCAATGTTTGTTAATATTAGAACTACAATCAGACCAAACCCATAAAAAAGGGGTTTCCAAAAAGCAAATGGTATAATTTCACAACATCACAAAGGACAATCCAGCAGTTACTACTTTACACCATATATAAAATGCAATGGACCAGTACTTCTCACACTGCATATAAATCTTACTGCAACAATCAATAAAGCTAACTACAACACAGATACAGACAATAACTAACTACCTAATTCTCACACTATGCATATAAATCTTACTGCAACCATCGTACTCAGAACTTGAATAATGAATAATATATTGGAAAAGCACGAGTTATCAACATCTGTTAAACTAATTTCCAAAACTCAATTGCATGTGCTCACAATAATTATAGTAAATCAAGCATATTACTTATACTTATTTAGTAACTTACTTGTGGTGGAGAATCAAAGAAGGTAGCCAATTCATCAGGAATCTTTCCTTCCTTCATTATCATATATGCTTTCAACGCACCCAAGGTGGTTTAAACTTGGGATTCTAAATTCATGTACTTTTGTTCCCACTTATTAGAAGATGTTGATGATGTGGCACTACTAGATGAACCAATGCTTAAATCTGAAAGTTGCATTCTTGTATTTCTGAATGAGTTAGTAGGAGCTGCTCCCAAACCCATGCATCGCACTCTCCCAGAATGCTCTGGGCCTAACACTCTACCAACAACATCTTGAGGGGAAACCTGTGATTCATCAGCAGTGCTTTGACTCAAACCCACTTCAATTTGTTCCTATAGGCATATAACAAGTTGTAGTCAAAGAGCTAAATATTGAAGCATAATGTTTGAAAATATCATATTATAGTAAAACTAACCGCTATAGCCTTTGCCGCCTCATTTACAAATGAGCCATCTTTTCTTTTATGAGTTTCGATATATAACATTCCACGACTAGGCAACTCTCCACTCTCCAAAAGCTAAATAAAAGGATAAGTTAAAATCAATAGTAAATTTTGAAAAATACAAAAAATCGTCATGTGTACTAATACCATCTCATGTCTTCTTCTTGAGATAGGTTTAGAGCCACCAGTATGAGGAATTACTTGCTTCTTGCGATTTTCTCTATTTTTTTTACAAATCTCCTATGAAAAAACTCAATTGTAAGTTGACATAACAATCAAAATAACAATATACACAAACAATTCATAGCCTAAACAATAATGAAACTTGTACAATTGTCTCCGGTTTTAGACGATATGTAACAAAGTGAGCCCATTGAGTTCTGTCTATTCCGGTCGGCACATTACATATGATTTGATCTTTTGTTTTTGTTGGATCATAGAACTCATTCCATAAACTTTGTCTATGTGCAGCCCACTTCTTACCCAAAGTTAATTTGCAATATCGTTGGGCAATAGCTTCAGTAGTCTTAAAACAAAATCGAAGCTTTTGAAAAAAAGAAAACATTGGTTAGTGAGTAAAAAGTAAGTGTGCGGCATTTGAATACATGAATGATATATATACCTGTAACACTTCCTTAAAGCATTCTAAAAAATAGGTGTTAGGCATGCCTGTTTTGCCAGACCACCTTTCAAAATTAATTGGAAATAAATTATCATCTGTTGCCAATATCCCAAAATATCCCGCAAGTACTCCTTGTCCTTCGCCTATAGCCATGCCTACCTCATCAAACTCTACAATGATGCGTTTCCCATTAGGTAAGTTTTTTACTTCTCTGACCTTCACCTTTATTTTCTTCATAACACCTTTTAGGTCTTTAACAATAAAAAAAACTTACTCAACCATAAGTAAAATTTAAAAAATTATGCATGCAGAAAAATAAATGGCTTATACTTATTGCATCGACATTCCAATATGATGAAGATTCACGTCCAACATGTTTTTTGGATGTTGTAGGTTGCTCTATGTTTTCTGTGGGCATCGATGGTGTTGAGTTCAATGAATCATGTGATGAGGTCTCATTTGTTGGTGAAGGACTTATTAAAACATGTGGTTGTACTTCAATGGATTCAGACATTGTAGGATTTGTTGATGGTGATTGGTCTTCAATCAATGGAGAAGTCACTGTAGCATTTGTTGATGGTAAAGTACCTAAAGATTCAGGTTGAGGTGATGATTTTTGTAGATTTCGGAATCGCTTGACCTTTGGCATGGCTACATATTCATGACAAATATTAAAAGAAAGAAATATAAAAAACACAATCATGAACAAAAAAAATAACACAATAAAGTGGCTAAAGATTATTCAAAGACTACGCAAACTTAACACTGAATTAGGCATTCAATTCATTTTAGCTACTAACTCAGTAAATCAAAAGCTATTGAAAAGGAAAGGAAAAGCGAAATCAATACCCCGATTGGGGTCAGGTTCATTCAGGCATGGACCTTTTATATAGACTCAAATGAAGTTTTATAACCAAAACCAACTCAATTGAATCAAAATATGCATTGATAAGAATTGAAATACGAAATGAGTAACTAGGAAAAAAGCAAGATCAAAACAACAAATGCAAACCCTCAAAATCCAAATAAAATCATCAAATTCACATAAACCATCGAAGCATGAAACTTTAAAAACAGCACTAAACAACATGCAGATGCCCTCTGTTTCAAAAAAGCAAAGTGGGTCAGGATTTGAAAGTTGGTTTTGATTTGAAGCAACGTTATTGTATTGTGTGACAAAGATACAGAGAAAAGGTGACAGATAATTTGTAAGCTAATATGACACTGAAATATAACTTGAACTTGACCAATATTAATATATTTTTTATATTAATATTTGGCAATGATCTGTCAATGTAACTTTGAAGTACCTAAACTACACTAACACATATCTGTCAATGATCTAATAACTGATAATTAACTTTGTAAAATTTACAAGTTCATCTCATGCAATCAGATTCAAGAAAATCAATTCTGAAAAAACAATAGCACATATGAATGATAATCTATGCCATCTAGCCAAATACATCACACATATGAATGAGTTAGGATCTTATTACCTTTCCAAATGAGAGAACGAGCTACTAAAGAGTCACAATTCAGAAAAGGTAACTTCTTCTTAACCTGAAACTGAGAAATCAAACATGTGGTACATATCATCACCTTAAGAAATCAACCATGAGTCAATTATACATTTGACTAATTGATATCCTCGTCTAAATGGTTTGTAGCCAATTGAACATATTCATTGTCATTACTATAAAATTTGTCCAACTCTTGATCTTGGTATGGTTCGTTTTCATATAACTCTTCTTGTACCTCTTCTCCCATTTCATACAAATCTCTTGGCTTTACATGCACAGCAACACTTCATCCTTCATTAACCACATCATCAACATAATATACCATTTGTGCTTGAGATGCCTTAATATAAGGTTCATGTTCTTCACGGTTTCCAATATGAATAAGTCTATCAAAGTTAACACAATTAAAATTCCATTGATCCTTTTTATATCCTCTCTCTCGTGTAGTATCTACCCACTTACACTTGAAAAGAACAACTTTGAATCGACCATAATAATTAAGCTCAATAATATCCTCCAACTTTCCATAATAGGATAAGTCTGCTTGCCTTAAGTTCCTATCAACAGTACTTGAAACACAAGCTGTATTAGATGTTAAAAAGACACCACTATTTTGTGTTCTCAATCCCTCGTCACGAGTCAATGTTCGAAATTTGAACCCATTGATGTTGTAAGCAGTAAATCTTCTAGCACTATCCAATGGACCTCGTGCTAGAAACTTCAAGTCAGTAGACATTGAATTTATTGTTTCTGGATTCATCATCTAAATAAGGAAATAATGTTAGATATAATTAAAAGAAAACTTGGTAAGTAAGAGAAAGTGTTCTATTTGATCACCCACCCGCCTTTGAAACCAATCAACAAACTCTTTAAACACTCTAGTTTCTATCTCAGTAGTTGAAGGTCGCCTTCCTCTTGATCTTCTTTTCATTAGATCTCTAAATTCACTACAAAAATTAATTACATTATATGCATAAAATACAAGAATAATGTAGTTCAATTTGTTTAACTACAAATCACACACTTAATGTAGTGTACTTACTCAACAAACGGTGTGACTATCGCACAATTTAAAAGCACGTATCGATGGGCTTGTAGCTTTTGCATATGAGTTAAAGTAAACATTGAGGAACCTCCTACCACCTTCCCACCTAGTGGGAATATAGATGAAACAAAACACTCATTATCATCTGGGTTATCACAAACACGTCGTTGTCTATTGAACCTTGTCTCTATATCTTCAATGTATCTAGAACAAAATGTAAGAGACTCTTCAGCTAAGTATCCCTCAGCTATAGAACCTTCTGGTTGTGCCTTGTTTCGTACAAAGGTCTTTAAATGACCTAATTCCCTATAATAATGATAAATAATTACATTAAATAAATTGGATACATAT
>JAHCHA010012055.1:78644-97951 GCA_027742795.1 Vigna hirtella | reverse complement strand
TATTTTATTAAATTTTATTATTTAATTTAAAATTATAAAAATGTTTATTTTAATTTAATATTATAAAATAATTTTATATGTTAAAATCTTTTAAATTAGATACTGTATTAATATTATTATTTTTATAATAATAATTATAATAACTTTTAAAATATTATTATATATTAGAATATTAAATTAAAATAGATATTTATTAAATTTTAAATTTATAAACAAAAATTATAATAATAAAAATATTTATAATAATTATTATAACATTAATATATATTAAATTTTTTAAACATCTTAAATTAATATTGTATATTTTATTAAATTTTTTTAATTATTTAAAATTTAATAAATATTTAATTTAATTTAATATATTAAATAAGATTTTGTATTATTGTTATTATTATTATTTTTTATTTTTTGTGATTTTTTTATTATTATTTTTTTATATTTATTATTATTATTATTTTATTATAACTATTATAATAGTGGAAATAATATTTTAATAATTATGAAAATATTAATATATATTAAATAATTTGAAAATATTAAATTAAACTATATATATATATATATATTAAATTTTAAATAAAAAATATCATTTAAAAAAAATTGTTAAAAAGGATTACAAAATCCCTTAACATATGTTTAAAGGATTGCGAAATCCCTTTAAAACTTATACAAATTTTGAAAATATTTATTAAGGGTCATTTTTGGTAATTTGAAGATGCAGGAGCATTTTAGTGTAGAGAGAAACACCCAAAATCCGTTGAAGGAGACTCTTTCTTCCTGCACTCCGTTATCATTAACTACATTATACACTAATGGAAAAGACTAAAATATCCTTTCTTAATTGTATAATGCCATTACTTCCTCTGTTACTGCTGTCATGGTTGGTGCGCCTCCATTCTTTACTACAAAGGAAGAAGAAGAAAAGAGAGAACTCACTTTGGAGAGCTTATTTTAAAAGATATTGTATATATTTTTAAAATATTGTTCTAGAAATTGTTATAAATAGTTCATTAAGAAACATTTCATATAATTCAAAAAGTTTGTTTCGAAAAAACAATCTAATTCTCGAAGACATTACATGTGTTTTAAAAAGCTTGTTTCATAAATTATATTACAGAATACTCTTTCCGAGATGTGTCTCATATATTTCACTTTTAAATATTATGGATGTGCAGTTAGAAATTATGGGAGTACAGAAGAAAAAGAACTCTTATACAAATGAGATAGCACTTCATTTTTATCATACGTAATTTGTAAAATTTTTAAATCGTTTTACGAAATAAGCTGTTTTACAAAAATTAAAAATTATAATTTTATTAGAAAATTTATTCAACCAAATATATATATATATATAGAACCTTTTGAAAATAAATAAATAAATCAAGAAATCGTGTAAGCTAGTGCCTCCAAACCTGCGCGTTTGTAACTTGTTATTTTGAATTTATAAATTTTGCAATGATCACATACTTATTATACTCTAGAAACATATCTAAGGCATAAATAAACCATTCATAAACTTAAAATGATTAAACTTAAAATGATAAAAATACAACAATTGGCAAAAAATAAAAATAAAGAAAGAAACATAAGAAATGGGTGTAAATTTCTTGAATTTTGTCTTTCTATTTCAGAGACAGAGAGCCACGAGCCAGAATTGTGTAACATGTTGCTGAGGCTGAAAAATGAAGCCCTTTCTTCAAAGAAGCAACAGTGTTATGCTGTTTAAGCTTCCCAACCTCTAAGGACAGTGGCCCTTGCCACACGGTTAACGGCAAGGGTGAATGCCCCCATACGAAGGTCACAATTATGGGTTTTGCACATGTCCTTAACATCTTTGAACCCTCTGGTCATGTATGTCCTTAATTCATTGTTCACCTTCTCCTCATCCCACATGAATCCTTGTATGTTCTGTACATTACACAATAATCATCATTTGGTCATAGTTCATTTTATAATGCCTTCATCAACTCAATCAACATAATTGTAAGTGTATTTGGAACCACACACATGTTACCAAGCTATTTGACAATGCATAGACAATTTCGAAACCCTAGACAAATTATGGTTAGAAAGTGTTCCGGTATCTCAATGTTCTTACATTGCTTAGGAGTTAGAGAATAATTTAAATACATTTTTTTATTTCAATCTTCTCAGCCATCTTTTAAGGACAAAATGAATCCGTCTTTTAAGGACAATATGAAGTTTCAGACTGTAAAAGGGACAGTACTTCAAATATAGTGATTAACTCAAATGATATAGACTTAAGGTCGGAACATAAAGTAATACTAACAACAGATTAGAATTAACAGTTAATGATAAAAATAGTTACCTGCACCCACTCAAAGTAGCTAACTGTCACTCCTCCTGAATTTGCAAAAATATCTGGCAGGATCACAACCCCTCTCTTTTTCAGTATCTGCAAAATGAGTTGGTAGTTAAAAACTGCATATTTTCTATTATTTCTCTGTCATTGGTTTGTTTTTTGTTCATATGAAATAGAAGAAAGAATACAATGGAAACTAACCTCATCAGCCTCAGGGTCAGTTGGGTGATTGGCTGCTTCAACAATAAATTTGGCTTTAATATCATTGGCGTTTTCCCTTCAACCATATAAAAAGAGTTAGATAAAAAGGTTACAATAATATATTCATTATAGATATCCTTTTGAACACAGATAAATGCTCAGGATGCTTGAGTATTGAAGGCAATAAATTTGTGCAACAAGCAACATTGTCAATAAATCTGTAGTTTAAGTAAAAGCACCTATTGATGACTCCTCCAAGAGCTGCTGGGACAAGAACATCACAGTCTTCAACCAAAATTGACTTGGGATCAATAGCATCACCACCGTGGAATCCTTTCACTCCTCTGTTTTCTCTGGAATGCTTGAGTAGACTTGGTATGTCAAGACCATTGTTGTTCTTTATGGCCCCAGTTATGTCACTCACAGCAACAACTATGCCACCCTTCTCACTGATCAGTTGGGCAGCCCAAGACCCTACATTTCCAAAACCCTGAAGATACACACAGCAGGGTTAATTGTATGATTTTATCTCATATTCATCAAAATTATTAGGAAAGGATTCGTGAACTTTTTCTTGGAGAATTTTCACACTTAAATAGTACATGTCTATCTGTCATTGTTGTGGACATAATTTTCAAACTACTATGCATGATGTTAGAGACTCCAGTCCATACATAACATATAAGGGTTAATATGATTTTTGTTCAATATTTGAGGGGTTTATTTGAAGAGATTCTTCAATTTTTTTCTTTTTGTATTCAACTCATTTTATTTAAAAGAAGTGAATGTGGTTCCTTCTGTTAATTTGGTGTTGACATCATTTGGAAGCTAACCACACGTGCAGGAAGTAGAAACGGAGGAAGTGAAAAGTTGGAGAAACCCAGAGTCACTCACACGTGGTCACATTCCAAATGATGTTAACACTAATTTAACAAAAGAAACCACATTTTCTCCTTTTAAATAAAATGGTGATTGATCAGAGGACAAAAAAAATTGAGGATTCACATTGAATAAACTTCTCAATTATTGGGACCAAAAACCTATTAACCCTGGCATATAATGAATGCTGTTTTTCATTTTGCATAGAAATCAAGGGTAATAAGAACAAGTAGTACCTGTATGACAAACCGTTGTCCAGATACACTCTTTCCATGCTCCTTAAGCAAAGCCTCAGTTGCAAAGAGGACTCCCCTTCCTGTTGCTGCATCTCTGCCTAGAGATCCACCAAGATCCTGTTTCAACACAAAATGTTAGAGATGGGAATTGTTTTGGGAGATAAAATCAACACATTTCTAAGCACACTCTTTGTTATTGGTTGAAATTCTTGTTTGACTGACTATATAGGGGAGTGGAACCCTCCTTAATGGAATTCACATGAAACTCAACTAATAATCTAACTACAAAGAAAGTGTTAGAAAAAGTGTTTTCCTAGTTTTGCTAATTTGTTTCTTAAGCATAGGGTGCTGTTGTGGCACAGTTCAAAGGCCATTAAAATGAGAAATATAAATGTTTTAATCTACTTACAATAGGTTTCCCAGTAACTACTGCAGGAGAGTGGCCATGAAATTTGGAATACTCATCTAGTATCCATGCCATAGTCTGCATTAAGACCATACAGAAGGAGTGTGATTTGTTAGTGTTATATTAAATAGTTTTATCAGCATATAGATAAGCACAATTCTCAAAGCATAATTGTTGTACTCACCTGTGGTCCTGTTCCCATATCAGGTGCAGGTACATCTGTCTGAACTCCAATCAGATCATGAATTTTCTGTGTGAAAACTCTGGTAAGTCTCTCTAATTCTGACACACTTAATTCTGCAGGATCACATCCTATCCCTCCTTTGGCCCCACCATATGGTATATTTGCTACTGCTGTCTTCCATGTCATTAGTTGTGCCAAAGCATTCACTTCATCTGGTTCAACCTGCTCAAGCCAAAACATACATAATTGAATGAGAGAACTCATACCCTATAAACAGATCATAATAATACATTTAGGCCAATTCAATTCCTGCTTTGGTCATGAATGGAATCATACCTGCATTCAATATAGGATAAAATGTGCTTCAGGTGCTGAATCTTCAGTCAAAATTTGTTCTGGTTTTTATATTTAAAAACTAGGATTTTGGTCATCAAGTTATTTACTAGTTGGTAAGTTTCATTCTTCTTTATGAATTTAAGACACTAGGATGAAAGTTGAAATTCACTAATTATAAAAGATATGAAAACTAAATTTGTCATTCTTAAAATATAAGAATGAGGACTAATTTTGACTGCAAAATTGAGTGACTTCCTAGGAGAGACAAAACATCAATGAAACATGAGTCCAAAACACATAGGTGACAAAATCTTAAGACAATGGGTTTGTCTTTTGTCTTATACATTGCTCAACTTTCGTACTTTTACTCAATATGGAACTTAACCTCATATTTAGATTTCTAACATTGATAGAATTAAAAGACATGTGAGTCATCAGAAAAGGTGTAACATGCAAGGTAAAAATAAGTAAACACTGTTATTGATAAAAGTCTATAGTTAGTTTGTGTTTTGAATTTAGATTTGTTGATGAGTAACTATGGTATTTGAAAGTCAGAATGTAATTCACCTCAGGATGGTATCTGATTCCTCCTTTCATGGGGCCTCTGGCATTATCATGTTGAATCCTGAATCCAACAAAAGTGGCCAAAGAGCCATCGTCTTTAGGGATGGTACACTCAACCTGCATTTTCATTCAACAAGATTTAGAATAGTAGTTGCTGATCTTTGTCATGCCTATCTAGCAAATACACAGTCAGCACAACACTCAAAGTCATCAAGGAAAAGGTAGTGATTTCACAAACATAACATAATGCTGTTCAATACAAAAAGTTTTCACAAAGAATGAATCTTTAACCAAAAACTTGACAGAAGAAAAGGTAGGTCAATGAATGATGTCAGTTTCATCACATATTCAAACAGTAAGCAAATAAGAACCAACTAAAGAAGAATTGAGGTATATATGATCATCACTTATGAATGCATGAAAGTTTTGGCTGCAACAAATCTTGAAAAATGCAGAGAAAAGGGTGTAGTTTCTGCAAGAAAACTGCTTTGCACCCTTCAACACTATACCGCAAAAAACAAAGAAAAAAACGTGGTAAATTTGCAGGTTAACTTGCCTTGATTTCTCTGAATGGAATGAGCAAACTTTTCTCAAGCTTGGAATCCAATCCCAGGAGCCTAGAGGCCAACCTGAAATTCCTGTTGGTGGCTGCGAGTGCATTCATTTTTCCCTTTGCACAGTTCAAAAGAATGAAAAAGCAAACCCAAAAATTTCTATTTTTTTGAGAGAGATAGAGAAGACGCGGAGAATAGACGGTGCAATACTGCAATTCTTAAAGGGGTATTTATAGCTATCGTGGGAAGGAAAAAGGGAAAGAAAAATCGAAACCTATTTGTGCCAGAAAAGTAGGATGTGTTCACAAGCAACATCCTAGTCAATGTCAACAAAGCAACATTTTAGTAAAAGTTTGGTAATAACTCCAAACACAACTTGGATAACTACATAAACGTGACACACCACGTGGATCAAAGTCAGCAAATACCCCAAAAATGGTGGCAAAAATAATAACTATCACCAAATCTTCATAAAATATTTATCAGTTTAAGGTTATTTCTCTGCGTATAAACAATAATAATAAGTATGTAACTTCATGACACAATTTTACGGAAATAATGTTCTTTCCATAAATCTTGTTTTTTTTTTATTATTTAAAATAGGAAATAAGATAATTAATTTTATATAGGGTTAAAACTTTAGTTATTTTAAAACTAAAGAAATAATAATAATAACCTTTAAGATTGAAAGGATACCATGAAATATTTTTTTATAAATATAATATGAAAATAATTCATTTTTTTATAAATCAAATTAATTTATGCATGAACTAAAAATCGTCTATTAAGGAGTTAATACCAGAAAGTTGTTGCGAATTTGTTTATTGACAACCTAATTTAGTTTATGAAAAATGTAGTTCAATTTTATTTTTTATTTTGTTTTAAAAGTTTTTAAAAAAAAATCTAAATATTTTCTTAATACTTGTATGTTAGTCTCCATATATCCAATAAACAGAATTGTATAGGAGAAAATCACTTATTTATAAAACCAACTTTTTTATGCTGAAAAAATATCTTGTTTAAAACGTGATGAAAAGGCCATGAACCATAAATTGTTATTTCTCTGGTTCTCCAAGGATCTGTGGTGAAATTCTCATATGATAAGGTAATAAGAAGATTAAATGACAAAAGCTCTTTGATTAAAATAATAGATGGTTAGATATAATTTCTTCCGAATGTGTAGGGAAGATTTTAGCTTATCGATACTCTAAAATTGAAAATACTTATTCTCATGCTTTAATAATAATAATCTTTTTATTCATTTCTATTTTATTTTAATTATTTATAATATATCTGGTTTATAGTTTAGCACGATAGTTATGATTACTTTAGGTGTTCCCATGTTAATTTTGCAATTTTAGAAGATAAAATACTTGTAATACATTATTTTATTTATAAAATTCTCGTATATAAAATTTCAACTAGTAATAATTAATAAAGATTAGTAAGGGATATGGTTTGAGTATTATCTTTTTTTTTAAAGATACATTTATCATGGTCAGTTTTTGTGAGCATGACTTGTTTGTTTGGACAAAACATTGTTTGATTACAACAGGTGACTATTGTTTATGGAAAATAACCTTTTATTGTCCAATTATTTTCATCATCATGGATTGTATTTTTAGAAAAAATATATCTTCTCCTTCTTCACTCCATCCACATTGGAAAAAAAAACATCAGAACGATTATTTGCATGATAATTTACATAAAATATTTTGGTATGAGAAAATAAGTCTAATTCGAGAGAACAATCTAAATAACATGTAAAATAGATTAAATTAAATTAAACGAATAGTTGAGGTTAATATGAATGTTATCTGAATGGATTTAAATTGATCTAACAGACATATTTAGAGACGAATATTTTTTTAAAGAATAATAATAAATTTTAAAAAAATAATAAAAGAAATTAATTATAACATATAATATATAAATTAAAATTTATAAATAAAATAATTACATATAAATTTATAAATTGATTTATGTATATGACTTAAATTTAAAAAATGAGTTAAATATGTTTTTAGTCCCTTAAGTATCAGACGATTTTGTTTTTAGTCCCTACTCAGAACTTTGATGGTTTTTAGTCCTTGTTGTTTTGAAACTCTGACTATTAGTCCTTAAAATTGGACGGTGTTAAGTTTTAGTGGATGTGGCAAACGGTGATGCCACGTGATCACTGATCTGCTCTCTTCACTGTCTGCCACGTTGAATGTTTAAGTTTTGAACTGAGATTAAGTTAAGATCCTAGTAGAAGAGACCTGAATCTGTATGTTCCTTGCATAAAGCCAAAAAGATGTTCATGGGGCTTCAACAATGGATATCGAAGGGAAGCTTGGGGAGATGTCCATTCAGATTCTAAATCTTCATTTGGGACTCCTCCCAAAGATAAGCATGTCACGAGGATGCTGAACGCAAGAGAAAATGGTTTGTCTTCACCTGCTAGTGAAAAATGGAGGGCAAGTACACTGGAAGGTCCTGCTCTACTAAAGCATGAAGATACAACAGTAACAAGTTCTGATTTGTTACACACTTTGAATACAAAAGCAGCAGTGGAGTTTACTGACCAGGAGAAATCTTCTGCAGGAGACAGTGGCCATAGATATATCATGTCAGAATCACATGCCATGGTTGAGAATGATATCGATGACTTTGCTTCCGGAAATGGAAAACCATATAAGTAGAAGAGTTGGGCAGACATAGTAGAAGAAGAACAAAATGAAGAGAATGACTTCTTCAGTGGATACATCAATTTTGATGGTGAGGACGGTGCAGAAGTGTTTAATGATGAAAATGAAGACTCCAACATAATCTATCAAAGTCCTTGGCCACATAATCGGCCTGGATGGTCAAGCAAAAAGCTTGAATCTTTGGAACAGAAAGATGAATACTATGCATCTGGGAGTGCCATTTTGTCAAGGAATCCAACAACAAGGCGTTCTTTGTGTTTCAACCCGGAGCTGAGTTCAGAATCAGCATCAAAATCAGCTTTCCTACCCACAAAAACCCTATATCCCAAATCCTCATATTGACACGAAGAACAGAAGAAGACCAAAACCAAAACATATGAACTTACCTCCTTAAGAACACCAACTCCAACCTTCAGATGTACCCAAGTTTTTTGCCCCCAGCTGCAGCCACGAAGAAGAACCCAACTTCTTCAAATCTCATTTATAAAAGATCACGAAGTGCGCTTGACTTAATCTCAGTTAAACACTTAAACATCCAACGTGGCAGACAGTGAAGCGAGCAGATAAGTGATCACGTGGCATCGCCGTTTGCCACATCCACTAAAACTTAACACCGTCCAATTGTAAGGACTAATAGTCAGAGTTTCAAAACAACAAGGACTAAAAACCATCAAAGTTCTGAGTAGGGACTAAAAACAAAATCGCCTGATACTTAAGGGACTAAAAACATATTTAACCCTTTAAAAAATAGACTTTTTTTATATCCTTTAAATGATATCAAAAGAATTAGTACAGTTTTCTCACTTTAGTCGTTAGGCTAAGTACTCAAATATTTTCATAAATAAAATCTGTTTTTCTAAGTTTTTTTTTTTTAATGTTAGATATAATTTTTAGAGAGTTTAAGTAAGTTTTAAATATCTCATTGTTTTCATTGAATTTCTGTTAATTTTTTTTTTCATTTTTTGATTACTCAAACTTTTCTCTTTTCTCTTTTTTTCTATTGTTGTTTTGTTTTATTATTATTCTTCTCAAATGTTAATAAATATGAGGTTAACTGATCAATATAATTTTTTTAAATTAATGTAAAAATCATTTGTCTTTTTCATATTAATTATTATATCTTAATTACAAAATCTCATATTTTTTAACACAATAAAAGATAATGAAGAAATATAACACCCGTGTCAAATAATTAATGGAAAAAAATAAACAATAAAAACTCAATTAAAATTTTTTAAAATTTAAATATTCCTTAAATCAATAAAATTTGATAGGAACTTAGTTGACAATATTCGATTTAAACATTAATTAAGCCTTTTATAAATATATACTATCTATAACATATTTCTATGAAAATTATTTTTATACATTTTTTTAATTAGAATATAAAATTTATAATAAATGGTATTAATTTAGAAAAGCAAAAAATAAATTAAAACATAATGGAAAAAAGAAAACAGAAAATAAACAAATAAAATAACGAGAAGAGGTGTTTCATGTAGATTTAAAAATAGTAATTATTCATATTTTAATTTCAATTAAATTATAGAAATTTAAAGTAGTTGATTTTATATGGTTAAACTCTTTATTAAAAGATCTTAAGTACAATATATAATAGATATATTTAATGATAAAGTGAAATAGATAAAATAAAAAAGGTAATATTATATAAATTATCGTATGTTTTTCAGATCACAAAAGAAATTAATATAAGAGACAAGGTGAAGAAAAAGAAAGTTAGGATCACATGGCTTGTTTTGAGATGCTATTATGTTGTAATACCTTTTAATTTAAAGTGTTTTTTCTGACATTAAGTACAGAATTTGAAACACATAAATTTCATATGAATATTTTGGTTTAATTGTATATTCTACTTTTTAATATTATAATAATGTAGTTTTAATATCTCGTGTAAATTGAAGATATGTTCAGATTACCATGAAAATTTTAAGTGCACTAGAAGAAGGAATATTTCTTTTCCTAAAAACATTTAAGCGTGTTTTATTGAATGAAGAATCATTTTGAATCTAGAAATAAAAAATTACACTTATTTCTATTTTTAATATTTTATTGAGAATGAAATTTCGGTTTTATATTCATTCTTATTTGTGTCATTACCATTATTATTTAAATATTTATTAAATGCCCTTTTCATAAAAAATATAATACTATTAAATATTTAATTTAAATGATACGGTCGTTTTAATATTATTGACAATGGAAAAATTACAATGACAGAAATTAAAGACAGATAAAAAAAAAGTATATATTATTTAAAGAAATTAAGTATTATAGATACTCACCATCATAGTTATGTATAATCAAATATAAATACTATTTTTTAAACATGACAAATTTTGACAACATATATCTCTCTTTATATATTTATTTATTTATGATTCTTAAATAAAATAAATAATATATAAACACGCACTAAATTTCTTTCATTTCATTGCCCCATCAAATTCTTCAACTCCAATTATTTATTAATTGAAAGACATTTTTTTTAAGTTCATTTACTCTTACTTTATTCACAATCATTGTTAGCATGATAATTAAGTTAATGCCATAAGAACACTTTTTATATACTATATATATCTATGAAAACCTACAAAAATAACATTAATGACATTTTAAAAGGGATATTAATTTAAAAAATAATGAAATTCAATTATTTTAACAGTAAAATATTATAATATAAATATTTTTGTTATGAACGAGTTTTATTATATAAAAATATATTATCTTTTTAGAAATTATTTTTCGAGAGTTATCTGATTTCTTTCTAAGTTTTTTTTCTCTACTCGTCTAATTGAATAATCGAGATCGTAGGATTAATCCTTACATCGAGCTCTTCAATTTGAACTGATTAGTTTATCTATTTGAGTAAGTTGAGTTTCAACCTTTTTTTTGTCTTTTTTTTACATGTTACATGTGAGTCTTCTTTCACTTGCATGTATCTTTTGAGTCATCAATATGAGTCTCTTCCTATCAGTCATCATAATAATATATTTGATTGTTCTTGTGATGTTTCTATGTGTAGATAAAACATCCTACAAGTTGGAAGAAGTTTTGTTGATTAGAGTCTTGTGAGTTGTTTTAATAAGTAAGGAAAACTAGCTTTTAGTCTGTGAATTTATGGTATTAGTTTAATTATGCTAATGCGTGTTAATGATAAAAGAAATGGGTCAATATGATTTGCTTCTGTTAAATCTGTTTTGGTATATAATCATGTGTATTGGGTGCAAATTATATGAATTGAATGTTGAATGAATTGAGTGTTATATGAATTGGTGGTTGATAACTCAATTTTTATACTCTGGTGTTGAAGCTTAATACATTCCTTTAACATCTTTGTTTCTTTTAATTTTCAATTTTAGCTTAGATTTATGTATCATAGGAAGTTTTAGGTTTTACAAGCCGAGATGATGGACTATCAAGTTGATGAGTGCCGAGTTGATGGATTGTTGAGTTGATGGGTGCCAACTTGTTTTGCGCCACCCTACATACTGTCGAGTTTCTTAATTGTTGACCTACTGAGTTATTGACTTGAGCTGCCATGCTTCAAAAATTAGGCTTCTATGGTGTTAAGTTGTCAGACTTCTATTATGCCGAGGTGATAGGTATGTACATGGAATGGTCCAAATAGAGCTAAGTTAGGGTTGCTCAACTGTCACATTAGCAGACAAAACAATTTTTGGCAACTTTCCATATTGTCATACGGAGAATCCTGATTTTGAATTCTTTAACAAATCTCACTACTTTAAAGTAAGACCACCCGTTGGGATCAATTCTTTTTTTAACGTGTATTTCTCCTCCCACATATCGTAGTCCGTTATTCTTCATGAACTTCCCCGTGTGATGCAGAGAAACGTAAAAAACCATTACTAAACCTACATTGTAACATGAAAAATTTACACCCAAATCAAAGCAACAGTAAACCAAAACCAAAAGTATAAAATTATCTTCTTCGAATCGCGTTTATTTCACACCGAATGGAACAACCACTGGACTCACACCAACCGCTCAAGCAAATTGATGGAAGACAAACTTACTCACGAACTGTAATCGCGATTCTCAATTTACTTTGAACATAAAAGTTTCTTACCAACCGTAATTTTGATTCGTGTAAAAAAATCTTAATTTAACTAAGTAAGAATCCTTATTTCCTTCATCTGAATTACTCATTGACCATATGTCATCAAACATGTCATCACACGTGACAAACATTTGCAATGAAACATGTAATCACACGTGGTCATCATACGTGGTCATCACACGTGATCAGACGTTAGCCAACTCAGCCTATTTTTAACGCTGTTAGTTTTGGAAGACGAAAAATTATGGTTTCCTTAAAGATAATGATCAAAGTGTAACAAAATTTGAAAAAAGGAACGAAAACTATGAGAGATAGAAACATATTTAACCCTAATAATATTTGGTTTTTGAAATTGAAACCACAATAAGTATGTATATATTAACTCTTGATTTTTGTATAATTTTGAATAATTATTTTTTTTATTCTAAAATTTATATCATTTTAATGATTTATTATTATTGGGTATTAAAAAATTTATATTAAATTTTGGATAATGTTATCTATCTTATAGTCAAATTTGAACTTATCTTCAAATCTTATTAAAAGTGATAATTTAATCTATAATATTAAAATAATATCATGTGACTTTTACTTTAATACATAATATTAGAAGACTCACGACATAATTATTGTCTTTATTTGGTTGTTAATAAAAATAATATATTTTTTCAAACAATTTTTATAACGAATTATCTTAAATTTTATATCTTAGCATATTTTAATGAAAAATCGTATAAGATTTAGATTTTTAAATGACTTGGGAACCTTGCAATGCATATACCCTGTATATAAATTGGATTTTAATGGTCAAATATGGGATTATCAATACGTTTATTTAAACAATTTTTTTGTTATGAAATTTTAAGTGTAAAATAAGAAAAAAAAGCGAAATTGATATTTTATAACTTAAAATCAATTTATAAATAAATTAAAAATAAAAATTTAGGAAATTGTTGATTTGTTTTAAAAAAACAAGCTTATTTTAATTAATTTATTTATTTATTCATATTTTCTTGTATATGTCAAAAAGTATTAGTGTCTAAGAACATTTCTTATCTAAAACCTCGCCTGAACCAAAAAATATATATTGTAACATATGATCGGACGGTCATCAAAGTCTACAATATCATATGATTGGGTGACCATCAAAGCCCACAGAGACGCTGGCAAGGACGGCCGATCTCACAAGTGTAAATGATTAATTTTAAGGAGATTAAGGTAAATCGTGTTTAAGGGTATTGGACCAGGATTGGGCCGAGATTAAAATATCGCTAATCCTAGGCTCATGCTCAGAAACTATAAATATAAGTCAAAAGTAAGAGGTAGGTGGTGGCATTTACTGTATATTTACTACTTTCATTATCGTATTAGATTACCGAACCGTTCAACTACTGACTTTGGCATCAGAGTGCCTTTAGCAGATACACCCTCGAGCGGACGAGCAAATAGAAGCGTAGGGAGCGAGACCGGGCGACGAGAAAAGACAAATTGTGAAGGTATTCAGTGACTCAACCCCATAACCGAAACATTTTGGCGCCCATCGTGGGGCTGAGTTGCTTGATAAGGCCAATGGTGACCACGAGAAACATGAGCGTTGACGACCCAATAGAAATGATTCAGATGTTGCAACAAAAAATGGAGGAGATGCAAAAACACCACGAAGCGGAACTCATAGCCGTTAGGGCAGAATGCTCGGCTCGGATTGCCCAAGAGAAGGGATCGGGGCTGGTGAGAAGGAGGGAGAGGAGCACGCCAGGGAGCACGACAAAGCCACTCTGGAAGACAAAACTGAACATATCAGTATGTCGGACGAGACATGGAAACCAACTGAGCCGGGAGTCGATGGGAGTAAAGCCAAATTTGTCCATGTTGAAAGTGCTGCCGTAAACAAACAATTAATAGTAAAGACCGAGAGCTCGTCCATCCTACTTACCTTCGTCTAGGCAATCATGGACGTCCACATATCAGAACAATTTGTCCCGCCCCAATTCAAGATATACGACGGGACGACGGACCTGGAGGCCCACATCAAGACCTTCACCAACAAGATGGTGTTCCGCACAGGCAACGACGCCATTTGGTGCCAAGCATTTTCCCTTTCCCCAGAGGGGGTGGCGCTAGAATGGTTCAATTCACTTCCTCCCAAATCCATCAAGAATTTCGGGGGATTGCAACGATGTTTAATCGGCAGTTTGCGAGTAGTAGTACTCAGGACTTGACCATCTTCGAGTTGGTGAACCTAAGGCAAGGGAAAGAGGAAACTTTGAAAACATTCATGGATCCTTACCAGAAAACCGTACAGCGGGTAAAGGGGCTAAGCCTTGAACTCACCCTCCAATATGTTCTGCCCGCTGATAACAGTTGAAAAACTGTTATTTTCATGCTTAAAATTGATACTAAAAGCAACCTTTAACACTTAGAAACTAGCTTACAATCATGCTTTTGTTCATATTTTTAGAAATAAGAGAGTTGGACAGGTTTATGCTTGATTTCAGTGTTGTATGCAGGTTTTAAGGTGAATTTGATGAAAGAAGTGAAGAAGGATAAAGATGGAATCAGAAAAGAACTCAAAAAGTGCAAAAGAAGAGAAGCCGCAAGTACCGCTCAGCGCCAGTTTACCGTTGAGCGGCACTCAAGAACACCCGTTGGCTCCGCTGAGGGATGAAAGTGCAGCTGAGGGGAGAATTGACTACGCGCTGGTACCGCTGAGCGGCAGTTTATCACTAAGCGGTGGTATTTTAGGCTTAGGCCCACTTTTCTGTAATATTGCGAATAGTATATAAGCTTTAGGACTTTCTAGGGTTTGTATCTTTGGCTGTAGAAGACACAAAACACACTTTTCACCCCTTGGGGGTAGAATTGGAGATGGTGACAGCTTTCCTCTTCTCTTTCTAGGGTTTTTCTATCTCTTTCACTCTTTCATTGTATTTCATCTAGTTTCACCATGAATATGGTGAACTAAACTCTTCTTGTTGTTGGGGAATCAATGTAATCTTTTGAAGCTCTCATATATGGAATTATGTGTTTAAACATCATATCTATGATACATGCTTTCTTTCAGTAATTGTTAGGGTTTTTCCTCTTTGCTCAAAGCATGCATTGTTTAACTCATTCGATGTCATGATTATTGATTTTGTCGATATGGACACATACAGGGAAATCTAGAACTGGGGAAATTCTCCCAAAAGCAGTATTGCCTAGACGTAGGGATATGAGGGTTGGTTGCCTTTAAGCTTCTGTGCTTCAGAATTAATTATTAGGGATGCTAGGAATTGTATGAACTCATAATTAAGGATAGGCTTTCTTCGCCGAGACATCGGGTTTAAGGTAATTTAGAGAGTGACATTAACATTGATGAAAAGAATGATGAATTCCTAAAATATATGAGGGTGGATAAGATGAAATTGATTACCCCAACAACATACTCATCCATATAATTTGTTCAGTGTTTGTGTTCTTCTTTCCCATTGATCATCACATGCATACATGTTTACTTTTTGTCTTTTGCATTTGAAACTTATAACAATTTGTTCACAAGTCTTAAATAATCAAGAAATCATATAACTAACTAGGCCGTGAGTCCTTTGGGAGAACGATACTTGGTCTTACCGAGTTTATTACTTGATACGATTCGGTCACACTTGCCGAGGGTTAAACAAGTTTTTGGCGCCGTTTTTCGGTGTTGATAAATTTGTCATCAAGTTTTTGGCGCCGTTGCCGGAGACTCGTGGTTTAACTAGTTCATTTGTGTGATTATTGATTATCTTTGACTTGAATTTTGAATTTTGAAATTTGAATTTTCTGTTTTTATTTTCTGTTTTTATTTTCTGCTTTTATTTTTTGTTTTTATTTTCTGTTTTATTTTTTGTTTTTATTTTTTTCGGTTATTATTTTATTTTATTTTATTTTATTTTCTGTTTTTATTTTATTTTATTTTATTTTATTTTTCTGTTTTTATTTTTCTGTTTTCTGTTTTTATTTTTCTGTTTTTATTTTATCTTCTTATCTCTTATATTATTTCTTCTATATCTTTTTGTGCTAACAAATTTTTCTAGGGATTTGTTTTCTTGTGTATGTAGGAAGCAATTCGAACTAGAAGCAAGAAAACCTCGGAACCTCTTCTTGAAGGTTTAGACGAGAGTAGACGGAGGAGAAGAATCCGTACATCTAGGGAACTTTTTCCTCCTCCGGAAATCCTTTTACAACCTTCACCACAAGGTTCTTACCATAGCACTGAGGAGATGGAGAATAACAATGTTAGACGGACTCTTGCAAATTACACTAATGTAGTTGGACCTCAGCATTTCAATAGCATAGCAAGACCGAGGATCAATGCAGCTAATATGGAGGTGAAACCAACATTAATCCAACTGGTTAAGAGCAACCAATTTAATGGGTTGTCGCATGAAAGCCCATATGAGCACCTCACAACTTTTAATGAAATTTGCATACAATGAAGATAAATGGGGTGCCTGACAAAGCAATCAAACTTAGCCTGTTTCCATTCTCATTGGGAGGCAACGCTAAGCTTTGGTTGAACTCTTTTCCAGAAGGGAGCTTTACAGAGTGGGAAGATGTAGTGACAAAGTTCTTGAACAAATACTTCCCACAATCCAAGGTAAATAAAGGGAAGCAAGAGATCTCATTTTTCAGGCAAGGCATGGAGGAATCACTAGGTCACGCATGGGACAGGTACACAAGCCTATTAAGAAAGACTCCCACGCATGGATTTGACGAAGGAAAAGTAGTCCTATTCTTCCTTGGAGGTCTTGGTTCACAAACCAAGTTAATGCTAGACGCCTCAGCTGGAGGCAATATTAAATGGAAGACTCCAGAGGAAGTAAATGAAATAATTGAAAACATGGCTACTAGTGATAATGAGCTGAACAGTGAAAGAGGAGTTCCTAGTCAGAAGGAGTTGCTACAATTTCAATCAAATGATGCCCTACTTATTCAAAATAAGATTATTTCTCAGCAGTTGGAAGAAGTAATTAAGAAACTTTCTCAATTACCACAAGAAATACAAAATGTTTCAATGGCAGCAGCAAAGATGGCAAACACAACCTACTCCATCTGGGAATACAACAAAACTTGACGGGAATTTCCAACAATTCTTGAAGACGAATGCATCTTATTGTAAGAATGTGGAAGTTGTAGTAAAAAATATGAAGATCCATAGTGAGCAAATAGTTGACAAAATGAAAAATGGTAATCTCAGAAAGGAGTGTAAGACTATTGTTACCAGAAGTGGTAAGGTGTTAGAGGAGAGAAAAATAGAGAGAGGAGAAAAAAAATGAGAGTGAAAAAGAAACATGTGAGTGGAAAGAAAGAATTGAGAGAGAAAAAAAGAAAGAAGAAGAAAATGAATGGAAAAAGAAAGAGAGAGAAGAGAAAGATGAGAGACAAAAAGAAAAAGAGTTTGAAAAACCACTTCCTTATCCAAAAAATTATTCAAGGAAGGAGAAAGAAAAACAGTTGGAAAGATTCATGGAGTTGTTTAAGAAGCTGGAGATTACTATACCATTCTCTGAAACATTGCAATAGATGCCATCATATGCAAAATTTTTGAAGGAACTCCTTACAAAGAAAAGCAAGTACAGTGAGAAGGAAACTACCAAAGTATAGGGTAACTGCAGTGCAATCATACAGAACTTACCTCCTAAGCTCAAAGATCCAGGAAGCTTCACTATTCCGTGCACCATAGGAGACTTGGAAGTTGGAAGAGCATTGATTGATTTGGGAGCTAGCATTAATTTAATGCCGCTATCCATGTTTAAAACAATTGAAGGTTTGGAACTCAAACCTACCAGAATGGCTCTTCAATTAGTAGATAGGTCTCTTAAATATCCATATGGAGTGGTTGAAGACGTTTTAGTGAAGGTTGACAAGTTTGTATTCCTAGTAGATTTTATTGTAATGGAGATGGAAGAGAATGGTGATGTGCCTCTCATTCTTGGGAGACCTTTTATGAAGACTGCTAGAGTTTTAATTGATGTAGAGAATGGTAAGCTTAAATTGAGAGTTCATGATGAAGAAGTAAACTTTGACATATTCAAGGCCATGACATATCCAAATGATGATAAACATGTTTTCAACTTGACGAACTTGATGAAGTTTGTATGGCACAAGAAAGGATGGTGCATTATGTTTCTCCATTAGACAAAACTCTTATTGATGCGTGTGAAGATTTAGATGAAGGAGAAGAGAAATTAATTGAAGAATGTATGAAGGACTTGGAAACATTGAAGGAGATTCCAGAGGAGGATACAAAGTTTGAGATAATTGATAAGGAAGAAGAAGTCGAAGCAAAGAAGTTAGAATTAAAAACACTACCATCACATTTGAAGTATGTTTTTCTAGACGAAGATGAAACCAAGCCAGTCATCATCAGTAACTCTTTGATTCCAAAAGAAGAAGAACAGTTGATAGAAATTCTGAAAGCTAACAAAGAAGCAATTGGGTGGTCAATCTCAGATCTTAAAGGTATCAGTCCAACTTATTGTATGCATAAGATCTTTATGGAAGATGATTATAGACCGAGTGCTCAATCACAGAGAAGGTTAAATTCTGTAATGAAGGAGGTGGTTAGAAAAGAAGTGTTGAAACTTTTGGAAGCTGATATCATCTATCCAATCTTTGACAGTGAATGGGTAAGTCCAGTACAGGTGGTTCCAAAGAAAGGCGGGATGACAGTAATTCATAATGAGAAGAATGAACTTATTCCTACTCGGACAGTTACTGGATGGCGAATGTGCATTGATTACAGGAAGCTAAATAAAGCCACTAGGTGATACAAGAAGGCCTAGCACCATTGGACCTATCACAAGAGGGATGA
>JAHCHA010012055.1:32150-60886 GCA_027742795.1 Vigna hirtella | reverse complement strand
TGACCGACCGCCCATGCTTTTATTTTCTGAGGGTCCCTTGTCCAATAAAAAGGGAACAAAGGAAGACCGGCTTCGTGATGGAATTCGGACCGATCGACATCCCTTATTATTAATTTGAAATATCGTTTCTTGAAGTTTTTGAACGATTCACTATACGGTTTGAGCAGGGTACGATTTTGGACAGAAGAAAGTGACACCCTTCCTCGTCTCGCTAACGGCCGGACGTTGAAGTAATGGAGGAAAACTGCCACGGACGGAGTAATCCCCATAGCAGCACATATCGTCACAAAGGCCTGTATGGCCCCCCAACCATTAGGATGAAGTTGAGAGGGGGCAACGGTTAGCTCTCGGAGGACGACCACCAGGAAGGCTGTGAACGACACCCGAAGGAACAGCTGGTTGAACATATAGGTGTACACAAAGAAGAAGTATTCTTGGCTTGCCCCCTTTCCATGAAAAACTCGCTTGTTCGGATGACTTACCCTAGGCGAATTAAACGAGCGTCCTCCACATCGCGTGCTATGTGTGACCGGTCAGCCCACCACTGAAGCTCTTCCCGAGTACTGTAGTCAGACTTAAAGGTACCGACATCATGGGAAGCCCATCCATACCCTCTGATATGCAGCCAACCACCGGACGGCTCGACATCTTCTCGGTCAATACGAACGCCACCCTTTAGAAGAAAGGGGGACATTCCATTTATGACCCTCTCTCCTCCGTAGAATGGTGACCCCGACCCTGAATCTACTTCCCTCTCGTCGGACCTCTCGAGGAAAGAAGATGACATCGAGCTTGAAGACCGAACATCACCACCTACCGCACCCTTGCCACCCTAGCCCGCCGACTCCTTAGACGAAGAAATACTAACTGCAGACATTATTAAGTTACCTTGGAAAAAGAATGCACCGAACGGTATGGAGAAAGGAAGAGTAAAGAATGAAAATGAAGGTTCATGGCATCCCTATTTATAGAAATTTTTTGAAAACCGTCACCTCACGATAGCCATTAAGATCAACCACGATCAACGGTCCAGATCAAGCGACGTTTCCACTACTTGAGAAGGAGGCCGCATACGCTTGCGACATGTGTTTTCCCGCCTAAACGCCATTTTCAAAAAAATCAACAGGGTTGCTCGGCCTCCAAGTGACCGCTAACGACTATTTAAACCCAATGTCACCTACATTGAATAGGGCTTGAGGGGCCTAATGTACCATATGACCGGATGACCATCAAAGTCCACAATACCATATGACCGGACGACCATCAAAGCCCACAGAGACACCGGCAAGGACGACCGACCTCACAAGTATAAATGATTAATTTTAAGGAGATTAAGGTAAATCGTGTTTAAGGGTATTGGACCGGGATTGAACCGAGATTAAAATATCGCTAATCCTAGGCCCATGCTCAGAAACTATAAATATAAGTCAAAGGTAAGAAGTAGGTGGTGACATTTATTGTGCATTTATTACTGTCATTATCGTATTAGATTACGGAACGGTTCAACTACTGACTTTGGCATCGGAGTACCTTTAGCAAGTACACCCCCAGACGGACGAGCAAACAGAAGCGCAGAGAGTGAGACTGGACGACGAGAAAGAACAAATTATGAAGATATTCAGTTACTCAACCCATAACCGAAACATATATAAAAATATATAAATAAATAATAAATAAACTCCTTTGTCAACATGTCTTCGTCTTAACAGAGAATCCTTAAATTAATTAAGTATAAATAATATTTAATTTTTATAATTAATATGAAAACTGATATAGATATACACATATCCTATTCGTCTATACATGTTGTACTATATATTACATTATATATTACATTTTTTAAGTTTCTCTTATTACACTCACTATAAATATAAATATGTTATAATTACTAAATATAATATTTGACGCCTATTAATGTTTTTTTATTTAATATTTCATGACGAAAGTCAGATTCGTGATACATTTAAGTATATTTTACATTACTAGTCTTTAATATATAGTTGATATTTGTGTTAAATAAGTTTTTTCTTTCGCTGAACTTTTCAATCCACCTGTTAATCCGTTTGCTAAACTTTTCAATCTTGCTTCTTAAATGCTTTCTTCTTTTCTCTCTTTCTTTCGTTTTTTCATTTTGATTTTATTTTGAATTGAACTATTTGATCTCAAACTCCGTTTATTTGATAGGATAGGACCACAGAATGTTATGGCGAGTCTGGTACATTTCTTTTTTTTCTTTTCTGAAAAGTGTTTAGAAAGTATGCATACTATGCTTGATTTACTTTTTACAAATATTTTTATTTAAATTTAAATTCTGTAAATTTTGATGCTTTTAATTAAATTTGTATTAAGAAATAATTTTCATTGATATTCAATTTTTTTTATATTTTTAATTGAATTTTCATTTAATTTTTTCATTATAGTTATGAGTGATCATTGTTATTTTACATAGTTTATGGTCACTGATTACATGTTTGTACATGAAAAATAAAAATATAATTTAATTAAATTTGAGTATTTTTAATTGAGTATTATTATAAACTTTTATATATTGAGTGCTAATTTTTTTTATATTTTTTAATTAAATCTTTAAAACTATTTAATTTTCCATTCTCAAACAAAATATATGAAATTGTGAAACCCTACTTATTTGTACTAAATATCCTTGTTATGTGTCTACTTAGTTGATTTGATTTTAATTTTAATATTTAATTTTTAAAACAAAACAATGTGATTTTTAAAATAAAATTAGGGTTTTGAGGTTTCATTTATCTCATTGTACAAGTTCGTAATATTATGCTTAAAATTGAAAATCTAAATAGTCACGACACTATTGACTGTACTGATTCATTTGAAAAATATATAACATTTCAGACACTTTAGTAAAATACTTTTTTATAATACTCAAATTTAGGAGGAATTAAAATTTAATAAAAATATTTATTCTGTAAAGATATTTAAACAATAATAATAGAAACTAACAATCATGTGTCAATTTGACTAATGATCTGGATAAATCTTATTTCATCTTTAATTAAGTATCTCTTTCAGAGAGTCATCAATGAGGGATTAAAAAAACTCAACTCCCAAAACTCTCTTCAAGCAAGTTAATGTCAAAGTTTATGAATTTTCGTCCAAACTTTAAAAAGATGTACAAAGTTAAAATAAAATTACATTTCATTAAGGACTTTGAAGACTTTGAGAGTTGAAATTTTTTCCCCCTTATTTGAAGGTTTTCTAAAAGGGAAACTTATTCAAAAATAAACTAAAAATTACCTATAAAAAATTGATTAAATTGACACCTCTATTTCTAAAATTGACATTTTTATTTATAAGTTTAGAACGAAATTTTTTTAATCTTTTATCTTGAGAATGTTTATCTTTATGTTTATTAAAAATATTTAATATATTTTATTATAGGAAAGTTAGATCTCCTATTTGTGCACATTTTATTCCCTAATTGTGCATATTTTATTCTGAAGGGTGCGCAAGTAATAGTCTCATAGAAATAAATGAATATTTTTCTAACCTCGATTCATTTTCTAATTTAATTAATATGTAATTTAAAAGACATTCTTGGAATATAAAAAATTAACCAAACATATTTTAAAGCATGTCAAAAAATGATTTTCCTATGTTAACATTCCGTGAATTACGTTCCAAATATATAAAACATACTTGAAACAAATCATAATTTCTAGAATTCGTGATTCACAAAAAGTAATATTTCTTAACAATGAAAAATTTCTTTACAAAACATCTCTAAAGATATTTCAAGATCTTATTGAGAGCTAAAAGTTCTAATGAAATAATTAAGAACAAAAAAATTAAGGTATATTAAAACCTTATTTCAATAAGGTTTTGAAATGATTTTAATTAGTTTAGTTAGGGATTTTCTTGAAGGGCTAACGTCACAAAGTTTTTGGATTTAAAGGTGTCAATAATTTAATTCTAAGTGCTAAGGTTAAATTAAGTTGAACTTCTAGTTATTTATATGTAGAAATGTTAATACCCTGTCAAAGATAATCTCTTTAAAAAGTAAATGGATTAATCAAACGAGATAATTAATCTTAAAAAAATAAATGTACCGAAGTATAATAATGAATAACAGTTCAAAAAACACATGATAATTTAATTTCAAAAGAAGTGGAGGAGAGTTTTTTGTTTTTCAATTTGTTCGGTAATGTAGTACAAATTATCATCGTGTTTCTCACACTAACATGCACAACACATGTAAAAGATACAATTTATGTACCATGCTAATTGAATTTTTCAAAAAAGGGACAAAACTTTTAGTTGACATTATGATAACATTTATTGTTTTAGTAAAACAAAATTATTGAGAAAGGTATCAAGGAAAAAAAAATGGTTTTCAACACTATAGCATGTACCAATAACTTAATTAGTTAGGTGCATCTACCTAGAATTAGAGGGGAAGGTAAGAAAATAATATGGGAAACTAAAAAAAATGATGTATATTTTTGTTCCAACTTTTCCATTTTTTTCTCTCTAATATTTCTCTCTTCATTATATATTTCGTTTTTCTTTAACTGTTCCCTCTTCTCTTCTTTTTTTTTTTTTCTCTTTTTTACAAATTCTTTTCTTTTCCTTGAACTTTTTTCTATTTCCATCATTCTATATACCTCATTTCTTTTAGAATCTAATTACATATTGGAGTAGTTGAAGAACTATGAATTATTTCTAATTTATCATATTTTTAAATAAGGTTTAATAGTCTATTTTGTACCCAGTTTTGTTGAATAATGTCAATTCAGCCCCTCGTTTTAAAAGTGTTTGAGAATGGTCCTCGGTTATTAAATTTTGCATCAAAATCGTTCATTCCGTTAAATAGAACCAAACGAAGTTAATGCATTGATGATCTGGCATAGTGTAGGTAACGTGTCAATTTAAAGTTGTATACGTGGTGACAGTTAGACGTTGACGTTTTTTTAATTCGGGAAAAATTGATTTAGAGCACGACGACGTCATCCTCCTTCTCCTCCAGAACTGCCCCCAATTTGTCTTCGCATTCCTAGGCTCCTCCTTTTGCGGCGCCACCGTCACCACCGCTAATCCCTTCTACACTCTAGTGGAGGTGGCCAAGCAAGTCGCAGCCTCCAACGCCAAACTCATCATAACATAGGCATCCTACGGTGATTGTTGCAGTAATAGTACTTGTCTGCAACACACAAAGATGACAACTTGCTGTGGCCAAAGGGCAGAGAATAAGCCAATAACACCTGCCACTGTCAAGCAGAATCACACATGGAGGTGGGTTTCTCAATTCTCTCTCTCACGGACCTTCTTTCAAATGGGTTATCTCATTGCCAAGAAAAAAACATAAAATGGAATTCGCATTGTTTCGAGTGATCAGTGGCAAGAAAACGGAAGAACATGCTGGTTGGAATGCTATCGAGTACCTCGGAGGGAGATTACTAGCAGAGAGACAGGCTTCAAAGATTGCCAAAGAATAAGCAGAATCATTGTGCAACAAGGTCATTTTCATATGTTGTTTCTTGTTTCCTTCAGATAATTTAGATTAGGAAAACAAAATGACATAACTTTCTGGTTTCTGCTTGATAAACTTTATTCAGTGATTTTATTTTTGTCTCCCTAAAATTGAAAATAAAAATCTTGGGTTTTAGTAGTTTAATGAGTTGGAAAAGAAGCTTAAAGAAGAGATTAAACTAAGAGATAAAGCAGAAAGAAAGCTTAAGCTTTTAAAGAAGAAGCTTGAATGTTTCAAGGGGTTAACGATGATGATGGTGGCGCCGTAGAAGGAGGAACTAAGACGAACTAGGGGCAGTTCTGGAGGAGAAGGAGGATGACGTTGTCGTGCCCTAAATCAATTTTTCCCCAATTAAAAAAGCCCTACACGTCAACGTGTAACTGTCACCATGTATATAACTTTAAATTGACACGTTATCACTACACTATGCCAGATCATCAATGCCTTAACTCCGTTTGGTTCTATTTAACGGAAGGGACGATTTTGACGCAAAATTTAATAATTGAGGACCACTTTCAAACACTTTTAAAACAAGGGACTGAATTGACATTATTCAGCAAAACTGGGACAAACTAGGCTATTAAACCTTTAAATAAAATAAGTTATATTTTTACTTTAAAGACTCTATCTTAAATTCATGCTAAAACTTTATTATTTTTTAATACTTTGCTCTAACTCCTTCAATTTTGAATAATTTTATTTCTTGGATTCTCTAAGAACCTAGAAAATAGAGTATTAGAGTAGATAGGTGTATTAAAATAATGAGACCGAGTATTTTATTTTAAAATACTCTTATAATATAAATAAAATTTTCTAAAGCTCGGTTCATTATCTAAATCACCTATATCTATCTAGAACACTATCCTTCTTGAGTTTTCTCAATTCTCTCCACTCTTTCTCACTCTTGGAGTATCTGTTCAAAGATAAGGAGGTGCCTAGGTGATCTAACGTCAAGAGGTACATTTCCAACCGATCAATTTCGTGATTTGAGTCGATAAATTTCGTTTTCTTTTTTTCGTGACTTTTGACTCTTTATCATGCAAGGAGTTTTTGTTTGCATGTATAAAGTAGTCTTTTCCTTCAATTCTTGACTCCATTTAGGTTATAAGGTTGGTTTCCTATTACCAATTGGTGATTTGTAGATTTTTCTAAAGTTTCCTTGCGGTGCAAGCTTCGGTCGGGGTATTTCTTTAGCTGTGCAAATTGGATAGAGGTAAGGGAAGTTAGTTAATTTCTTTTAAATGGATGTATGCTGTGAAATTTGATGGTATGTGGAGATTAAATTGTTTGGATGTGAATGTTAATTTGTATTTGTAATAATTTAGGTATTGTGGTGAAATTGATGGATTTTATGATGTTGAGTAGTTGAGATGAATAATGAATCTGTTTGTATGTGTGTATGAGATGTTGGATTTGCACTGTTAAAGTGATTTTGTGTTGATTGAAAATTGTGGAAAGAAAAGGGTAACTTAGTGCTAGAGTATTTTGATCGAAAAGGTGTTCTTAAGGGGGAAATGGTAAGAAATGGTTGGTGAATTATTTCTGTACAAGTTGAGATTTAGTATGAGCTGAGTTATGTCATGTTTTAGCATCTAAAATGGTATCAATATGAGTTTTGAGTGTATGGTGGTGATAAGGTAGAATTCTACTTGGGTTAAAAGTCAATTTGAGGAAGTGGAGTAGTGAAAATGTGAGGTTGTGGTTCTGTGGGCAAATAAACCATGTGGATAGTCTTGGTAAGTCAATTGAGACTAGTTAGAGTTCCTAACTTGCTTGGAATTGTGCCACAAATGGTAGAATTTAGTTTGAGTCTCTAAGTTGAGATTTTGTAAGTTTTTGGATGAGATTTTGAGTCTACTTGTTTAGATTAAGGTTAGAAGTGTTTAGACAACATTAGTTAAGTATATTTATGTATATAACACAATTTAGGAAGGTTAGAAGTTGGGAAAAATACTTGGAATTGGTAAAATTGGTGTAGGTTGCGTAATTTTGCAGATTTGGTGCTGCATATTATGCAGACTCGCTGAGCGAGTAGAATCGCTGAGCGAGTGGTTGTTGATAACGGTTGAAAAACTGTTATTTTTATACTTAATTTTGACATCAAAAACACCCTTTATGACTTTGACACTAGCTTGAAATCATGCTTTTGCTTAAGTTGTGGAAATAAGAGAGTTGGATGGGTTTTATGCTTGGTTTTCCTTGTTTTGGCACGAATTTAGAGTAATTGGATGAAAGAAGTTGAAGTAGCAAGGAGGTGGACTCATGAAAGGAAGGAAAATTGCACAAAAGAAGAATCGTAGTCACCGCTCAGCGCCATTTCACCGCTGAGCGCTAGAGTTTGTTGTTAAGTGCATTGTTTCACGCCTGGGCGCCATCGCTGAGCGTCACTTTGAGTGCCGCACTTACCGCTGAGCGCTAGGGTTGAGATCTTTGGACAGAAAGAGGCGAAATTACACTCCTTTCATCCCTCGGAGGAGGATTTTGGATGTGGAAGCTCCGATTTTCAACTTTTAGGGTTCTATCTTTCATTCTTTTCATTATTTTATTCTAGTTTCACCATGTCTATGGTGAACTAAACCTCCATTGTTGTTCGGGAAACGATGTAGTCCTTTGAAACTCTCATGTATTGAATTGATTCTTGATTATATATGCTTTACTTCATTAATTGTTAGGCTTTTTCCTCTATACTCTATGCATGCTTTGTTTAACTCATTCAATTGCATGATTATTGGTTTTGTCACTATGGACACATATGAGAAAATCTAGAACTGGGGAAATTCTCCCGGAAGCAATATTACCTAGACATAGGAATAGGAGGATCGGTTGCCTTTAAGCTCCTATGCGAATGTAATTGATAATAGTTGAAAAACTGTTATTTTTATACTTAATTTTGACATAAAAAACAACCTTTATGACTTAGAAACTAGCTTGGAATCATGCTTTTGCTTATGTTTTGGAAATAAGAGAGTTGGATGGGTTTTATGCTTGGTTTTCCTTGTTTTTGTAGGTTTTAAGATGAATTGAATGAAAGAAGTGAAGTAGACAGAAGTTGGACTCAAAAAAGGAAGAAAAAGTGCACAAAAAAAGAGCCGCAAGTACCGCTCAGCGCCACTTTTACCGCTGAGCGGCACGCTGAAGTCCCGCAGTCAACGCTGAGGGGCAAAACTGTAGCTGAGCGTCAAAATAGAAGAATCACACTTATCGCTGAGCGCCATTTTATTGGGCCTTGGGCCAATTTTCTATAATTTTTAGGAAGCTATATAAGGTTTTAGCCGAATTAGGGTTAGTATCTTTGGATAGAACGAAGCAAAATCACACTTTCTTCACCCCTTGGAGGAGGATTTTGGATGCTCAAGCTCTATTCTTCACCTTCTAGGGTTCTATCTTTCATTCTTTCAATTTTTTTCATCTAGTTTCACCATGTCTATGGTGAACTAAACCTTCATTGTTGTTGGGGATCCGATGTAATCCTTTGAAACTCTCATGTATTGAATTGGTTCTTTAATCTATATGCTTTCTTTCATTAATTGTTAGGGTTTTTCTTCTATACTCTATGCATGCTTTGTTTAACTCATTCAATTGCATGATCATTGATATTATTTGTATGGACACATATGGATAAATCTAGAACTGAAGAAATTCTCCAAAGAGTAATATTGCCTAAACATAGGGATAGGAGGATTGGTTGCCTTTAAGCTTCTGTGCGAATGTAATGCATGAATAATTGCTAGGGAGACAAGACATTGTAAACTAGTGATTAGAAGTAGGCTTTCTTCACCGAGACATTGGGTTTAAGGTAAATTAGAAAGTGGCATTAACATTAATGAAGAAAGATGAATTCTTGAATACATGAGAGTGGATAGGATGAATCGGAAACCCCAACAACATAATCATTCATATTATACATCAACCGGTTTTGCATCTTTCAAGTCCATTGATCAAAACTTTGCATTCATGTTTATTTTTCATAGTTCAACAACAATATTTTTGGTTACAAGTCTAAGATAATCAACAAATCACATAACTGTTTAGGCCGTGAGTCCTTTGGGAAACGATACTTGGTCTTACCATTTTATCATTACTTGATACGATTCGGTACACTTGCCGAGGGTTAACAAGTTTTTGGCGCCGTTGCCGGGGACTCGTGGTTTAAGTATTCTATTTGTGTGATTATTGATTAACTTTGACTTGATTTTTTATCTTTCTATCTTTTTGTTTATCTTTTTATCTTTTTATCTTTTTATCTTTTTATCTTTTTATCTTTTATCTTTTTATCTTGTTATCTTTTTAGTTTATCTTTTCTATCTTTTTGTGCTAACAATTGTTTCTAGGGTTTTGTGTTCTTGTGTATGTAGGATACAATTCAGACTAGGAGCAAGAAAATTTTGGAACCTCTTCTTGAAGGATTGGACGAAAGTAGAAGGAGAAGGAGGATCCGAACTTCTAGAGAATTATTTCCTTCTCCGGAAACACTTCTACAACCTTCGCCACAAAGATCTAACCAAAGCACTGAAGAGATGGCCGAAGAGAACAATGTTAGGCGTACTCTGGTGGATTACACCAATGTTGTTGGCCCTCATCACTTTAATAACATTGCTAGGCCGAGGGTCAATGCTACAAACATGGAGGTGAAACCGTCGTTGATACAATTGGTGAAAAGCAACCGATTTAATGGACTATCACATGAAAGTCCATATGATTATCTCACCACATTCAACGAGATTTGCAACACTGAAAAGATCAATGGTGTGCCGGATGAAGCGATAAAGCTTAGTTTGTTTCCTTTCTCATTGGGAGGCAATGCTAAGTTATGGTTGAATTCTTTTCCGGAAAGTAGCTTTGTTGAATGGGAAGTCGTGGTTTCAAAGTTCCTAAACAAGTACTTCCCACAATCCAAAATCAACAAAGGGAAGCAAGAGATTTCTTCTTTTAGACAAGGCATGGAGGAGACGCTAGGTCAAGCATGGGATAGATACAAGAGCTTGTTGAGAAAGACGCCCACTCATGGCTTTGACGAAGCAACTGTAGTCATTCTTTTCCTTGGAGGTCTTGGTTCACAAGCAAAATTAATGCTAGATGCCTTAGCTAAAGGTAATATTAAATGCAAGACTCCAGAGGAAGCCATTGAATTGATTAACAACATGGCTACTAATGATATTGAGATGCATAATGAGAGAGGAGCTCTAATTCAACATAAGGTAGTTTTACAATTGCAATCTCATGCTTCCTTGCTTGCACAAAATAAAATCATAACTCAACAGTTGGAGAATTTGACAAAGACACTCGGTCAGTTGCCAAAGCAGCTGAAGAATGTTTCACAGGTTCTACAACAACTTTGTGAACTGTGTGGTGGTGACCATATCAATGGTCAGTGCGCTTTTCCAGTGGAGGCCTTAAAAGACGTAAATTTCATGGCCAATCAATTTCCATACCGCCAAGGTAACTTTAACCAAGGGTGGAAGCCTCATCCAAGCATGGGTCAAGGTCAGAATGGACAAGCTGGACAAGCAGGACAATTTAATAGACAACAAACAACCATCACTATGGCAACAAGTCTCTGCACTAAATGAGAGATCAACAAAGTTAGAAGACTGATGACAAATTTATGAACACCGAAAACGGCGCCACAAACTTGTTTAACAATCGGCAAATGTGACCAAATCGTATCAAGTAATAAAACTAGGTAAGACCAAGTATCGTTTTCCCAAAGGACTCACGGCCTAGTTAGTTATCTGATTTGTTGATTATTTAAGACTTGTGAACAATTGATTGTAGGTTTTTAATGCAAAAGACAGTAATTAAACATGTATGCATGAATGTGATCAATGGCAAAAAGATTAAAACAAACACGTAATGAATGATATGGATGAGTATGTTGTTGGGGTTATCAATTTCATCTTATCCACTCTCATATACTTTAGGAATTCATCAATCTTTTCATCAATGTTAATGCCACTCTCTAAATTACCTTGTCAAGAAGGCCTATCCTTAATTACGAGTTCATACAATTCCTAGCATTCCTAGTAATTAGTTCTGAAGTGCAGGAGCTTAAAGGCAACCAATATGCTATTGGGAGAAATTCCCCGGATCTAGACTTCCCCGTACGTTCCCATATCGACAAAATCAATGATCATGGCAATGAATGAGTTAAACAAAGCAAGCATTAAGCAAAGAGGAAAAACCCTAACTAATGATGAAAGAAAGCATAAGTCTTAAAATAAGATGTTAAAACAAATTCCATATATGAGAGTTTCACAAGACTACATTGATTCCCCAACAACAATACAAGGTTTAGTTCACCATATTCATGGTGAAACTAGATGAATAATAATGAAAGAATGAAAGATAAAACCCTAGAAAGATGAAGAGGTAGCCTGAGCATCCAAGATCTTCCTTCAAGGGGTGGAAAAGTGAGTGTTTGCTTCGTCTCAGCCAAAGATACAAACCCTAGGAAACCCTAAAGCTTATATACTATTCGTAAAATTACAGAAAATTAGGCCCAAGCCAAAAATAGTGCCGCTCAGCGGTAAACTACTGCTCAACAGTAAGTGCGCGAGTTGGTTTCCTCCCCTCAGCGGCCTTTTCACCCCTCAGCGGAGCCAACGTGAGTTTCTGAGTGCCGCTCAGCGGTAAACAGCCGCTGAGCGGTGGTTGCGGCTTCTCCTTTTGCACTTTTTGATGTCTTTTCTGATTCCATTTCTATCCTTCTTCACTTCTTTCACCAAATTCACCTTAAAACCTGCATAAAACACTGAAATCAAGCATAAACCTGTCCAGCTCTCTTATTTCCAAAAATATAACCAAAAGCATGATTTCAAGCTAGTTTCTAAGTGTTAAAGGTTGCTTTTACTATCAAATTTAAGCATGAAAATAACAGTTTTTCAACTGTTATCAAAGACACTCTTCAACAGTTTATGCAGGTAACAATCTCCAACCACAAGAGCACTGAAGCCGCCATTAGAAACTTGGAGATACAAGTTGGCCAATTGGCTAAGAAGTTGGACGAGATGCCTGACCGGAGTTTTGGAGCTAATACTGAAGCTAACTCTAAGGAGGAGCGCAATGCCATTATGAGTAGAAGTGGCAAGATTTTAGATGAGAGAAAAGAGAAAGTTGAGTTGAGTAAAAAAGAAGAAGAGAATGATGAGAGAAGAGGTGAGGTTGAGAGAAAAGAAAAAGAGAAAAAAGAGGAAGAGAGAAAAGAAAAGAAGAGAAAAGAAAAAGATGTTGAAAAACCTCTTCCTTATCCAAAGACTTATGCAAGGAAGGAGAAAGAAAAACAACTTGAGCGGTTCATGGAGACTTTTAAGAAATTGGAGATCACCATACCTTTCTCTGAAGCATTGCAACAAATGCCTTCGTATGCAAAGTTTTTGAAGGAGCTCCTCACGAAGAAGAAATATCTAGATGAGGAAACAATTGAACTGCAGGGTAATTGCAGTGCCATATTGTAGAAGACGCTACCTCCCAAATTCAAAGATCCGGGGAGTTTCACCATCCCTTGCACCATTGGGAATCATGATATAGGGAAGGTTCTAGTTGACTTAGGAGCTAGTATCAATCTAATGCCCTTATTTATGCTTAAGAAGATTTGTGGTCTGGAGGTCAAACCTACAAAAGCAATCTTGCAAATGGCAGACAGGTCCATTAAGCATCCTTATGGTGTGGTAGAAGACGTGCTGTAAAAATTGATAAGCTCCAATTCCCTGTTGATTTTGTTGTAATGGATATGGGGGAAGATGTAGAGATGCCCCTCATTCTTGGAAGATCCTTTATGAAGACAACCAAAGTTGTCATTCATGTGGATGAGGGAACTGTACAATTGAAAGACCAAGATGAAGATGTAAATTTTAATGTCTTTGATAAGGTGCAACCAATACAAGTAACAAAGACGAGTCCTAAAGCTAAGGACGAAGTTCACTCAGTGACTAGTCTACCTGATAAAGCTACCCAGCTAGTTAAGAGGAATCATAGTTGTTGATTTCGAAGGCTGAAGGAAGATGATGGAGATAAGGAAGAAAAACTCGTTCACCATGACTTTGTGATGGAAAATAATGAACCCTACCTTGGCAAACTAGTGAAATTCAAGAACAGGTTATGGGTTATCAAGGATATAAAGGCAAATGAAGTTCTTGAGATTGAGGCTCCTTACTCTAGAAGAGTCAAGTTGGTGACAAGAAAGATGCTGAAATTATGTTGGTGTCATGAAAGGAACAAGCACATCAACATTGAAAATCAAACTTGAGCTTTATTGGGTCAAACTAATGTCGTTAAAAGAGCGGTTATTGGGAGGCAACCCAATTTCTGACTTTTTATTTTTGATTTGAATTTGCTTTGCAGAAATGACAGCATCTACTGATGGATGCTAGGTGATAGAGTATCTACTGAAGGATACTATGCTTATACACACCTACTGATGGGTGTTGGTGAAAAAGATACACATCTACTGAAGGATGTTGGAGGATTCATGGGTCAGGCTCGTGACGTTAAATAAGCGCTTATTGGGAGGCACCCTAGTGTTCTAAACTCATGTTTTTATTCTTTATTTGCTTATGTTTTTAGAATAGGTTGTGATGTACGCAATTTGAAACCTATATCTGATGTGGTGGTTTGATATTGATTTATGTGTGATGAGTATTGTTTGATGATGCTTTGAGATTGATTGATGTTGAGATGTTGCACAGGATGCTTGATATACAGGTGATTGTTCACAAACTTGTGAACAGATGCATGATGTTATGATTGTGGTTATGATGCTAAGCAGGATGCGTATTTGATGTATGTGGAACATGAATTAACTTGTATGAGGTTTTGAACTCCAGAGTATTTGTTTGAATGATTGCTATTCTTTTGAAAGCATGAATGATTTTGCCCAGGTTTCTGTGATTGAACTACTTGCTTACTTGTGTCACATGATCAAGGCCATTTTTTATTACCCTTTTTCTTAGCCAATGCATGATTTGTACCCACATGAAAAAGAGCATGAAGTGTTCTATTTTTTGAACCTCAACCCTTAAACAGATCCTTTGTGAAAATCTTTACCTTGAGTTAAGTTGAGAATCATTGTGTGGTATTGATAAAGGTCTAAGTTTCGGGTTGTTGGGAAAATTTAAAAGAAAACTAATGAAAAGCATTGAGCTAAGTGTTGAGCAAGTATGAAAAAGAGAAAAGAAAATAGAATGCAAAGAAAGAAAAGCTCAATGTAAAAAGGGGAAAGTTGGGAATGAGTGAGATTGGTTTGTCTAAAGAGAGATTGTATTTGAATGATAAATTTATGAATGACTCTCTTAACTCAAGGATTTTGTGATCTTGAAAAACCAATTTTTCTTCTTAGCCCAACCACGTTACAAGCCATAGAAAGTCCTTGTGATGATACTTGTCTGTGATTATGATTGATTGTGGTAAATGAAAGGCAATTTTGTTCTATGTGACATTGGGATAGTAGAGTGAAATAGTGACATCTATATACACCTGTGTGATTGAGTGAAACACTTTGTGTGGTGAGGAAGAGTTCCATGAATACATGATTACATTTGTGCTTAGTTAATTGATCATTCATGAAGATAGCATCTGTGGGATATTATGTGATTATGTGAACATCATGATGAGTGATCATTAATCAAAGCATGTGCACATCTTGACTGAATTCTATTTGATGAGCTAAATTGAGTAATTACTTGTCTTTGAAGAATGAGTTTTGGAATGTGTTGAACCATTGCATTGGTTGGTGGAAGATTGAGTTACATCTTGTTTGCTTGAGGACAAGCAAAGTTTTAAGTTTGGGGTTATGATAACGGTTGAAATACCATTATTTTTATATTTAATTTTGATAATAAATCAACCCTTTTTGACTTAGAAACTTGCTTTAATTCATGTTTTTGCTTTAGTTTTGTGAATAAGAGAGTTGAAAGTGAATTTAATGGTTTTGTGCTAGATTCCCTTGATTTTGTAGGCTATTGGAATGATTTGAAAGAAGAGTTAAAGTACCGAATGATTGGAATGCAGAAAAGTCATCCAAAATGCAGAAAAGTCAACCAGAGTGCAGAAAAGTCAACCAAAATAAAAAAAGTCAACCAGTCAACCAGAGTGCAGAAAAGTCAACCAGAGTGCAAAAAAAAGTTGCGCTGAGCGCCAATTTTTGCTGTCTCACGCTTGCCAAAACTTCCACTAAGCGTCATTCTGTAGTACCACACTTACCGTTGAGCGCCAAAACTGTCGCTGAGCGCCATTTAATTGGGCTTGGGCATATTTTCTATAATTTTTAATAAACTATATAAGGTTTTAGTCGACCTAAGGTTGGCATCTTTGGACAGAAAGGGGCGAAATCACACTTTCTTCACCCCTTGGAGGAGGATTTTGGATGCTCAAGCTCTATTCTTCAACTTCTAGGGTTCTATCTTTCGTTCTTTCATTGTTTTTCATCTAGTTTCACCATATCTATGGTGAACTAAACCTTCATTGTTGTTGGGGAACCGATGTAATCCTTTGAAACTCTCATGTATTGAATTGGTTCTTTAATCTATATGCTTTCTTTCATTAATTGTTAGGGTTTTTCTTCTATACTCTATGCATGCTTTGTTTAACTCATTCAATTGCATGATCATTGATGTTATTTGTATGGACACATATAAGTAAATCTAGAACTGAAGAAATTCTCCCAAGAGCAATATTGCCTAGACATAGGGATAGGAGGATGATGGACAAATTTGTAAGCACCAAAATATGATGTCACAAACTTGTTTCACAATCGGCAAGTATGACCGAATCGTTCAAGTAATAAACTTGGTAAGACCAAGTATCGTTCTTCCCAAAGGACTCACGGCCTAGTTTAGTTGTGTGGTTTCTTGATTAACTAAGACTTAAAGACGAAATATTTGAGATCTTATATGCAAAAGACGAAAATTAAATATGTATGCATGAAGTTTGATCAATGGCAAAGACAAAAGATAAACACTTTCAATAGAATATATGAATGAATATGTTGTTGGGGGTCAATTTCATCTCATCCACTCTCATACATTTTAGGAATTCAACATTCAAATCATCATTGTTAATGCCACTCTCTAAAGTACCATTCTAGATGGCTTCTCCCTAATCACGAGTTCATACAATTCCTAGCATTCCTAATGATTAGTTCATAAGTGCAGGAGCTTAACGACAACCAATATAATATTGGGAGAAATTCCCCGGATCTAGACTTCCCCGTACGTGTCCGTATCGACAAAACCAATAATCATGCATTAGAATGAGTTAAACAATGCAAGCATTAAGCAAAGAGGAAAAACCCTAACTAATGATGAAAGAAAGCATAAGTCTTAATTAAAAGATGCAAGCATAAATTCCATATATGAGAGCTTCAAGAGATTACATTGATTCCCCAACAAACATACAAGGTTTAGTTCACCATATTCATGGTGAACCTAGATGAATTACAATGAAAGTATGAAAGAATAAACCCTGAAAAGGTGAAGAGGTAGCCTGAGCATCCAAGATCCTCCTTCAAAGGGGTGGAAGAGAGAGTGTTTTCCTTCGTTCTGCCAAAGATACAAACCCTAGGACGTCCTAAAGCTTATATACTATTCTAAAATTACAAAGAATCAAAAGCCCAAGCCCATAAGTGTGCCGCTCAGCGGTAAAGTACCGCTCAGCGGTGAGTGCGCGTCTCACTTCTTCCCCTCAGCGGCCATTTTGCCCCTCAGCGGTCCTCCCGTGAGCTCTTGAGTGCCGCTCAGCGGTAAAGTGCCGCTGAGCGGTGCCTTCGTCTTCTCTTTTTGCACTCTTTGATTCCTTTTCTGATTCCATCTCTCTTATTCTTCACTTCTTTCACTAAATTCACCTTAAAACCTGCACAAAAACACTGAAATCAAGCATAAACCTGTCCAGCTCTCTTATTTCTGAAAATAAAGATAAAAGCATGATTTCAAGCTAGTTTTTAAGTCTAAAGGTTGCTTTTAGTATCAATTTTAAGCATGAAAATAACAGTTTTTCAACTGTTATCAGAGGATTGGTTGCCTTTAAACTTCTGTGCGAATGTAATGCATGAATAATTGCTAGGGAGACAATACATTGTAAACTAGTGATTAGGAGTAGGCTTTCTTCGCCGAGACATCGGGTTTAAGGTAAATTAGAAAGTGGCATTAACATTAATGAAGAAAGATGAATTCTTGAATACATGAGAGTGGATAGGATGAATCGGAAACCCCAACAACATAATCATTCATATTATACATCAATCGTTTTTGCATCTTTCAAGTCCATTGATCAAAACTTTGCATTCATGTTTATTTTTCATAGTTCAACAACAATATTTTCGGTTACAAGTCTAAGATAATCAAGAAATCACATAACTGTTTAGGCCGTGAGTCCTTTGCGAAATGATACTTGGTCTTACCATTTTATTATTACTTGATATGATTCGGTACACTTGCCGAGGGTTAACAAGAATGTGTGTATGGGATCATTTGGGAGTCTGGGATGAGGTGTTGTCGTTGGTGGAGTTCACCTACAATAACAGTTATCAGGCCAACATTTGTATGACATCGTTCAAGGCATTGTATGGTGTCAGAGCGGCTGCAGCGGAATGGTTAGCGTGGGATAACAAACCAAGAGGGGGGGTGAATTGGTTCTTACTAAAAACGTGTGCCTTAAAAAATTTCTACTCAATTAAACTTACTTGACAATTAATAATAACAATTAAATAGAGTAAGGTTGAGAGAAATTTGCACAGATGATTTTATCCTGGTTCGGATCTTACCAATCCTACGTCCAGTCGCTTATCTCAAAACAAGATAAACACTTTCACTAACACAAAACAATTACAAACTACAATCACAAAGATACAATTTGTAAGAGTTTAGAAACCACCTCTCTTGATACCACAAGAGATGAAACTACACCTCCTTTGAGTCTTCACAAAGGATGAACACCTCCTCCGAATACTTCACGAAGGATGATTCTCTTCCGAACACCTCCTTAGACACACCAAGGATGAACCGGCTATTTCCTCTGTCACCGTAGCAGCACTTCACCAGCTCCACAGACAAGAGTTTCACAAGCCGAACAAGAACACACAAGTCTCAAGAATTTCTTAGTATTTTGAGCACAAGGGAAGAGTTTCTGTGTCTCTGGATGGTCCTCTTGAAAGGAAATGAGAGTCTATTTATAGACTCATCCAAAGACTCTTCCATTTTTCGTTTTCAGCCTTTCACACTGTGTTAATCGATTAGCTACAGTGGTTAATCGATTAGCACCCCAACGGATAGTCCAACGGCTCTTAAAACGGCTAGTTTTTCAAACGGTCCCTGTGTTAATCGATTAACAGCCCTTGTTAATCGATTAACGTTAATCGATTAACACCCTCTGTTAATCGATTAACACTGCAATGCTGGGCTTCTTCACGGCGCACTGGAACAATCGATTAACACCCTCTGTTAATCGATTAGCACTGCACAGTTTTGGCTTTTTGGTTTATTTTTACATCACTTTTGAATGCATACATAAAACTACTAATTTTCCTATGTTCATACAATTATTACAAAAGGTTACAAGTCTTCAAAGATCATTCTTCATGAGTCTTGATTGTTCTTGACTTGATTTGGACATCATCAAAACTTCATCTTCATCATTTTGCTAACATATGGGAGAAGGCGTAGAACGCCTTTTTGTTGGTTCTAGGAAGGAGAGTCTGTGTTGACTGGGCTAGATCTGATTCAGCAGACAATAGAAAAGGTGAAGTTGATTCAGGAAAGCATGAAGGCATCTCAGAGTAGACATAAGTCCTATGCTGATCAGAGGCGGAGATCGTTGGAGTTTGCAGTTGGAGATCATGTTTTCCTCAGAGTGACTCCTAATATTGGTGTAGGTAGAGCCATTCGTGCTAGGAAGCTATCTCCTAGTGTTGAAAATAGAATGGCTTAATTTCTCACACCAAGAGGGTAGGGGGGTGAATTGGTGAAATGTGAAAACAATGTTTTCTTTAAATCTTTTTCACAAAGTGGATGCCTTTAAAAGCTTTCTTGAAATGCAAGGAAAAAGATTTGTTTTTTGCAGTGGAAATTAAATCGATTGAGTACAGTAAGAAGTCGACTGAATAAAAGAGTGTAGGGATAAAAAGATCAAATGTTGAGTTTTTATACTGGTTCGGCCAAGCCTACATCCAGTGTCCTTCCAACCATAGGAAGCCAATGCACTATAATGATCAATGTTTTTACAACAAGGCTTTTATAGCGACCTCACGTCAAAAATATAAAACACCTCTCATGTCAATTCCAAATACATCGAGTCTTTCTTTTTTCTTTTAAATTTTACAGTTCATTCAGTAAAATCAAAATGACTCTGACCATAGAACGGTGAAGTTAAAATTCTAAATAGAGCTACAAACAAAGAAAACAAGACACCAAACACCTTCAATACTACATCCTACACACTCTAATTCTGATTGGCACACACCTATAAATCTCATTGACCCCCTAATTCATTCTCCCACCTCACACTTCCATCAAACATTTAACCTCACCTTCTCTCAACCTTTCTCTGTAACTACCCTTCTCCCCTCTGTTACATTGATATTCCCTCTTCCTAACACTCACACACGCACTAATCCAAGTTGTTATTCCATATTTACACTAAGAATTAGTCTCACTCATGCAAAACAGAGTCACCAAACCCAAATATTCACGCAACCCATATGCTAAAATAAAATAGCTATAACTATAACACAATTACAAAATTTAAAAACTCACCAGAGGAGTGTCGTTCTCCCTCATGGTTTGTGCAAAGCCTCGAGTTTTAATCGACTTACTTCATAATGAAGTCGACTTAAAACTGCTGTTTTGCCACACAATTAAAAGTTCAACATAGGTGCTTGTGGTTTTCCTTTTATAAAACATGAGACATGCATTCACCAATAAAATCAATTATATAGCACAGTGAAATGCAATGTATCAACACAATCATGTTCTCAATGCTTTAAACAGATTTATACAACGATTAAAACATATAACATGTAAGCAATAGAACATGTAACACACATAACAACACATGTGTTATTAATTATGTTGTCATCATAAAAAACCAGAAGCTTTGAGATTGTAGGTTCAGCTAAACTAGTGCTCCCCTATTAACAATCTCAACACCTAGGTTCATTGGTCCTTACCAGATTTTGAGACGAGTAGGACCAATGGCGTATGAGATAGCCATGCCACCCCAACTAGTGAATCTTCATTCAGTTTTCCATGTCTCACAGCTTAGGAAGTATGTGCCTGATTTCTCTCATGTGTTAGAAATGGAGGATGTGCAGATTAGAGAAGACCATTCAATGGAGATGCAGCCTATCAGGATTGTGGAGAGTCAAACCAAGCAATTTAGAGGAAAGACCATCAGTCTAGTCAAAGTTGTCTGGGATAGTAGGACATGTGACTCTACTTGGGAGTTAGAGGGAGTCATGAGAGAATCGTATCCTCACTTATTCTTTGGTAAGTCTAATTTTCGAGGTCGAAAACTTTTGTTGTTGGGAGAATGTAAGAACCTAAAAAATAGAGTATTATAGTAGATAAGTGTATTAAAATAACGAGACTGAGTATTTTATTTTAAAATACTCTTATAATATAAATATAATTTTCTAAAGCTCGGTTCATTATCTAAATCACCTCTATCTCTCTAGAACACTATCCTTCTTGAGTTCCCTCACTTCTCTCTACTTTTTCTCACTCTTGGAGTATCTAATCGACGATCAGGAGGTGCCTAAGCAATCCTGGCGTCAAGAGTTACATTTCCAACCGATCAATTTCGTGATTTGAGTCGTTAAATTTCATTTTCTTTTTCTTAGTGACTTTTGACTCTTGATCATGCAAGGAGTTTCTGTTTGCATGTATCAAGTAGTCTTTTCCTTCAATTCTTGACTACATTTAGGTTCTAAGGGTGGTTTCCTATCACCAATTGGTGATTTGTAGATTTTTCTAAAGTTTCCTTGTGGTGCAAGCTTCGGTTGGGGTATTTCTTTAGTTGTGCAAATTGGATAGAGGTAAGGGAAGTTAGTTAATTGCTTTTAAATGGATGTATGCTGTGAAATTTGATGGTATGTGAAGATTAAATTATTTAGATGTGAATGTTAATTTGTGTTTGTAATAATTTAGGTATTGTGGTGAAATTGATGGATTTTATGATGTTGAGTAGTTGAGATGAATAATGAATCTGTTTGTATGTGTGTATGAGATGTTGGATTTGCACTGTTAAAGTGATTTTGTGTTGATTGAAAATTGTGGAAACAAAAGGGTAACTTAGTGGTAGAGTATTTTGATCTAAAATGTGTTCTTAAGGGGGAAATGGTAAGAAATGGTTGGTGAATTGTTTCTGTACAAGTTGAGATTTAGTATGAGCTGAGTTATGTCATGTTCTAGCATGTAAAATGGTATCAATCTGAGTTTTAAGTGTATGGTGGTGATAAGGTAGAATTCTACTTGGGTTAAAAGTCAATTTGAGGAAGTAGAGTAGTGAAAATGTGAGGTTGTGGTTCTGTGGGCAAATAGACAATGTGGATAGTCTTGGGAAGTCAATTGGAATTGGTTAGAGTTCCTAACTTGCTTGGAATTGTGCCACAAATGGTAGAATTCAATTTAACTCTTAAAGTTGAGTTTTTGGATGAGATTTTGAGTCTAGTGGTTTAGGTTGAGGTTAGAAGTGTTTAGGAAACATTAGTTAAGTATATTTAAGTATATAACACAATCTAGGAAGGTTAGAAGTTGGGAAAAATAGTTGGAATTGGTAAAATTGGTGTAGGTTGCGTAATTCTGCAGATTTGGTGCTGCAGATTATGCAGACTCACTGAGCGAGTAGAGTCGCTCAACGAGCGGTTGTGTAGGTTGGTCCTCTATCTGAGAACTTTCGCTCAGCGAGAGGGTGAGCTGAGCGAGTGAGTTAAGGGTCTTGTCCACTGTCTAGTGAGTTTCGCTTAGCTAGTGATGCCGTTGAGAGTGAGTTTAGGGTCTGGTACCACTGGGAGTTTATTCGCACAACGAGCTGGGTTGCTGTGCGAGGAACCTCTGTGGTCGCTCAGCGAGGGTGTGCGCTGAGCGACTGGTTTAGGATTTAGTTACTCTTTAATTCCTTATTTTAGTTTGAGTTAAATGAAGTTTTGGGAATCCATTGTGAAGCATGTATGAATATGTATTATGGTATGTGATTAATTATGTCATGAGTTATGTTTCAAAGTGGTGAAAGTAAAGTTCCAAAGTAGAATCTCTTGGTGAGATTCAAGGATGTTTAGAATGAATGTAGGAGCTCAGTCTTGGGGGTTATCTTGAAACTCCAATGGTCTTTCATTCTCACGTAGAGAGGATTGAACCATGTCGTGAGGAATACCATGAGGTCTTAGTCTTGGAGGCTACCAGTACGCTCCAAGGCCTGGTATAGACTAACCTCATGAGTGTGGTAGGGTGAAACCCATTGTCAATGTCTTTGCAAAGTAGTAGAAGACACCACGAGTGCACAACCCACCATAGCTCAACAATCATTCTAAGTTCGAACGGTCAAAGTCAGTGTAGTGTCATGCATAAAGTGTTTTTGTGATGAAATGTCTATGTATGATTGTATGATTTGTGGTTGATAAATAGTATGTATGTTATTTTATTTAAACTAGCTTACCCTGTTGTTTGTGTTTGTGTTTTGTATTTGTTGGTGTTCTTTCCTTTACAATGATCATCCTGTGGGTGTGAGCAGAGGGAGATCAGGTGTCTCTGGAGCAGGCATTGGACGAAGGAGATAGTTTTAGAGTAACTTTGTATATAGTTTTGGTTAGTCTCTTGTATATAAAGTTTTAAATTCTCTGGTTATTTTGGATGACTGTAAAGTTTATACTTTACATCTTAGTCTATAATTGTTCTATCTTATTAATTTTGTGACTACTATAATATGGTTTATAACTATATTTTGGGATGTTACATATTCGAAGTTGTTTTGAGGAAAGGAATTTGAGGTAAGGGCAACTATTTATGTTTTTTTTTATAGATTCTTAGCACAAATGATTTGGATGTGAAGGTAACTTAGTCACTAAATTTTGGTTTCTATGCTGGAATTATTGTATTTTGTTTGAAAACGTTTTGAATGTTTGAAAGTGAGTGTTCTTGAGTTTTGTTTGATAAATAATTGTTTTGAATTAAATACTCTTATTGAGAAGTTGATATAATGGCTAGATATGCATGTCAAGATATATAATTTCTTAATTTGAGTTTTGAAAAGGGTTTGGATGAGTAGAGTTAGTTCTTGTAGGTTTGCACATGTTAGTTAATGAATTTGATATAAATGAATGCACACAGACATATTGAGTTTGAATGATCAAGGTTGAATTGAAATGAGTAAGGCTGATGTTTAAGAGAATTATGATTTTTATTGATCATTTTGATTATTTAAAAAGTTGTATTGTTAAAATGGTTTTTGAACAAGAAAAAAGATGTTTTGACATATATTTTTTGACAACATTTTGACATAGCACTGATGACAAATTTATGAACACCAAAAACGGCGCCACAAACTTGTTTAACAATCGGCAAGTGTGACCGAATCGTATAAAGTAATAAAACTAGGTAAGACCAAGTATCGTTTTCCCAAAGGACTCACGACCTAGTTAGTTATCTGATTTGTTGATTATTTAAGACTTGTGAACGATTGATTGTAGGCTTTTAATGCAAAAGACAATAATTAAACATGTATGCATGAGGTTGATCAATGACAAAAAGAGTAAAAAAAACACGTAATGAATTATATGGATGAGTATGTTGTTGGGGTTATCAATTTCATCTTGTCCACTCTCATATATTTTAGGAATTCATCAATCTTTTCATCAATGTTAATGCCACTCTCTAAATTACCTTGTCAAGAAGGCCTATCCTTAATTACGAGTTCATACGATTCCTAGCATTCCTAGTAATTAATTCTGAAGTGCAGAAGCTTAAAGGCAACCAATATGCTATTGGGAGAAATTCCCCGGATCTAGATCTCCCCGTACGTTCCCATATCGACAAAATCAATAATCATAGCAATGAATGAGTTAAACAAAGCAAGCATTAAGCAAAGAGGAAAAACCCTAACTAATCATGAAAGAAAGCATGTATCTTAAAGTAAGATGTTAAAACATTAATTCCATATATGAGAGTTTCACAAGACTACATTGATTCCCCAACAACAATACAAGGTTTAGTTCACCATATTCATGGTGAATCTAGATGAACAATAATGAAAGAATGAAAGATAAAACCCTAGAAAGATGAGAAGGTAGCCTAAGCTTCCAAGATCTTCCTCCAAGGGGTGGAAAAGTGAGTGTTTGCTTCGTCTCCGCCAAAGATACAAACCCTAGGAACACCTAAAGCTTATATACTGTTCGTAATAATACAGAAAATTAGGCCCAAGCCCAAAATAGTGCCGCTCAGCGGTAAACTACCGCTCAGCGGTAAGTGCGTGAGTTGGTTCTTCCCCCTCAGCGGCCTTTTCACCCCTCAACGGATCCAACGTGGGTTCCTAAGTGCCGCTCAGCGGTAAACTGCCGCTGAGCGGTAGTTGCGGCTTCTCCTTTTGCACTTTTTGATGTCTTTTCTGATTCCATCTCTATCCTTCTTCACTTCTTTCACCAAATTCACCTTAAAACCTGCATAAAACACTGAAATCAAGCATAAACCTGTCCAACTCTCAAATTTCAAAAAATATAACCAAAAGCATGATTTCAAGCTAGTTTCTAAGTGTTAAAGGTTGCTTTTAGTCTCAAATTTAAGCATGAAAATAACAGTTTTTCAACTGTTATCACAAACCCAAACTTAGAACTTTGCTTGTCCTCAAGCAAACAAGATGTAACTGAATCTTCTACCAATCAATACAATGGTTTACTCTATTAAAAAATCCTCTTTTCAAGATAAGTAAAAACTTCAATCAAACTCATGACAAAAATTTCAATCAAGATGTGCACATGCTTTGGTGTTCACAAAGTCACTTAATATCCAACAAATGCTATTTTTTCATGAATTATCAATCAACTAAGCATGGATGTTCATGTGCTCATGGAATATTTCCTCACTAAGTAAAGTGTTTCACAAGTGTATAAGAGGTAATCACTCATTCACTCTACTATCACAGTGTGACATGAATTGACTTTGCCTTTCATTTAACCACAATCAAATAAATTCACAAGCATGCATCATCACAAGGACTTTTTCAATGGCTTATAATGTGGCTGGGCTAACAAGAAAATTGGTTTTTCTAGATCACAAAACCCTTGAGTTAAGAGAATCATATAAACACAATCATTCTTACTTTTCCCAACTTTCCTTTGCATTGAGCTTTGCTTTTTCTTTTCTTTCTCTTTTTCTTTTGCTTTTCACATACTTACTCTTTAATTCTTAGCTCAATGCTTTCAATTTCCCTTTCCATTTTCCAACAACCCCAAACTTGAACATTTGTCAATACCACAAAATATTTTCTACTTAACTCAAGGTAAAGCTTTTCAACAAGGGTTTTCAAATTATGTTCAAGGCTAGGGGTTCAAAGGATAGAACACATAGTGTTCTCTTTTAGTGGCTCATTTCATGCAATTTGGCTAATATAAGGGTTACCAACAAACGACCTTGATCATATGATACAAACAAGCTAGTAATTCAATCATATAAAACCTGGGCAAAGTCATTCATGCTTTCAAAGTAATAGCACTCAATCACAAAAACTCTGGAGCTCAAAACCTCACATATAAGCTCATTCACATTTGACATACACATCCTGCTTAATATCACAATCACAATAACTTGCATTTGTTCACAAAGCTTGTGAACCACCTGTATAAGCATGTAATGTGCACATCTCAACATCAATCCATATCAAAGCATCATCAAGCATTACTTATCAAACAATCACAATCATAAGCAAACCATCATAACAGATAAAGTTTCCAATTGAGTACATCAAACCCTAAACAAAAACAAATAAATAAGTTCAGAAAATCAAACAAAAACATAAGTCCTGCTTTAGTTATGATAGCATTCATCAGTAAATGCTATCTCAGCTCCTCATCAATCTGAGTTGTCATCTGTATCCTCCTCTTCTTCCTCATCTTCAGCATCCTCAAATGCATCATCATCAGCATCATCTTCTTCCATCTCCATAGCTGAAGCTTCAGCTGCTTCAGCTCTGTCTCTTTGTACCTACTCTTCTGGCCAGGCTACCACATTATGGAACTCCTCCATAGTCCATCTGTGTGCTGGAGGTGTATCATACATTCCAACAATCATCTCTGCAGTAGCCACCTGTCCTCTGTGGATAGACTGTAACTGTGCACCTATAAGAGACATGTACATGTCCCTCATCTGGAAAGGTTCTGCTTCATGTGTGTCAGCAGATGCCTGACTTTGTGCTTGCCCTCTTTCTCTACGAGTACGCGTGGTGGAACTGATTGAGCTGCCTCCTCACCTCTCTGTAATAGGCCTCATCAACTGCTTTCCTTGGCCTTTCAAATGGTGGAGCAGAAGTATCCACCCCAGCTATCTTGCAGAGGCGTGTAATCAAAGAAGGATGTCCTAAGGGTGCTTTGCTGTTTGTTGTGTTGGCACACATCCTTATCTCATCAGCTATTACCTGTCCTTATCTCATCAGCTATTACCTGTCCAATATTGACATTCAAATTCCTGATTGCACAGTAAAGGAGGAGTGCCCTGCTAAAAGTGATGTCTGACACATGAGAACATGGCTGAATGTTGGCATGAGAAAATGCCATCCAATATTTTGCAAGAGGAGTCAAATCAGTCCTCCTAATGTTTACCACAGAGCCAGTTCTATTCCTCTGAAAATGTCCTCCAGGTACACATAAAACTCTCTCCACATCATCAAAATCAGTGCCTTCTTCCATACATAGAGCAAACTGGCACTGCTCACCAGCCCACATAGTGTCCAAGAAGTTGTTGATGGAATCAGGATCATACCTAATAGCATGGCCTTTGACATAGCCTAGGTAATTCTCAGCTGGATAATCACCAATCTTTCTTGCATTAGTGTAGAATTCTTTCACCACAACTATATTGGCAGGTGTAGGGTATGTGGCTAGCTTCCCCTAGTCATTCCCTAACAATTGCTCTCCAAATTGAGGAGCAAAGTTTGGTATCATTCCAACCTTTCTCTCCATAAGTAGTCTCCTATCTTGGACCACCTTGAAGTGCTTCTCATGTTTGCAAGATAGGAACCTACTAGAATGAGGTTGGTCTGGTTCCTTTTCTTTTCTTTTGGATGCCATGGTCTTCATTCTTTTGCCTGAAGAGGATGCCATTCCTACATCAAACACAGATACAAAACCACAAAAAATGTTGTAAATCATTAGTAAAACACAGACAACACCATATTTCGAAGTTAAACCACCGCTGAGGGTCAAAATCACCCCTCAGCGCTACCAGTGCAGCAATCCATTACACAATGAAGCAAAAATCACCAATCTGTCAGAGTGCCGCTCCGCGGCAATTTACCCCTGAGCGGTAAATCTGCAGAATTTTGAAAAACTCCTTTTGGCTTATCCTAACTCCACCCACATGCACTTTTCAGTTTTCCAGATCACAATCATTCAGTTTAATCGGTTCAGACATCAATTAAATCATCAAATCATGCATAAAGATCAAAACCCCTAAAAATTCATGCTTTAACAATCCAATTCAAACTCAAGAACCCTAGAATGAAAAATGCTTGACTTACTTGGGTGGAGATGCTAGATGAATGGAGAATGCTTTCAAGCTATGATGCTCTCTTCCAACCCCAAACTTAGATGGAAAACTAGTGAGAAAGTGAGTGAAAAGGAGATTTTCTCAAGAGGGATAAGGGAAAAGTTGTAAAGATCCTTTGAAAAAGCATGTAGGAGTGTGTGTGTGCAGAGAAGAGTATGAAAAGAGAAACTAAGGCGCAACTTAGGGTATAAAAATACCCTAATGGGCTTGGGTTCCGCTAAGGGGCAACCTAAGCCCAGTCTGGGACACTACCGCTCAGCGGCACTTTCGGGAAGTGTTCTTCTTCTCCCTAGCTTAACCTAAATGCGTCCTAACCATGCCTCTCACTTACTCCCTGCAATAACATTTTCAGATTACTCATGCAAAACCCTATTATGCAACTACAACAAAACGAACAAAAATATAATCAATCAACTGGGTTGCCTCCCAAGTAGCGCTTGTTTAACGTGTTAGCAAAATAATGAAGAAGAAATTTTGATGATGCACAAATCAAG
>JAHCHA010012055.1:12502-32140 GCA_027742795.1 Vigna hirtella | reverse complement strand
TCTTGGTTTGTTATCCCACGCTAACCATTCCGCTGCAGCCGCTCTGACATAACGTCACGAGCCTGACCCAAAATCCACCAGCACCCATCAATAGGTGCAAATCTTTCTTACCAACACCCATCAATAGGTGTATACAAACATAGTATCTTTTAGTAGATACTCTTCCGCCTAACATCCATCAGTAGATGTAAACCCTGTAACAAATTTATAACAAAAACAAAAATACCCAAAAGTTCAAAATTACATCACCAAACCAAAAATTAAAGAGTTCTTAAATCACTGGGTTGCCTCCCAGGAAGCGCTCTTTTAACATCACTAGCTTGACCCAATAAAGCTCATGTTCTTTCTTCTTTTTCTTCTTTCTACTGAACTTCTTCAGGAATTTGATAAAACCAGGAACCTGTTGCGGTGTCTCAATCAGAGGAACTTTAATCTCCAATTTCTTGAAGATTTCCATAAAGCACTTAAATTTCTTTTCCTTCCTATGATTTTTCTTTAGATGAGGATGGGGTTTTTCATATAATTTCTTCTTCTTTCCTCTCATCTTCTTTTTCTTCCTTTTCCTCTCCCTAAATTTTCTCTTTTTCTTTTCTCTTATTTTTTTCTTCCCTTTTCTTTTTCTTTTCAACTTCTTTATTTTCACACAAATTTTCTTTCTCTCTTCTCTCTCAACCACTTCTTTTTCTTTTTCTTCATCTTTATTTTTCTCACTCAACTCTTCTTTTTCTTTTCTCTCTATCTTTTCCTCATCTCCCCCTATTTTTTTCTCAGTAAAAATCTTGTCACTTTCAGTGACAATGGCTTGCCCTTCCTCCTTAGGGTTAACTTCAGTATTAACCTTAACGTTCAATCTCTGACTAATGTAATGAAGGTGCATCTCCATCCTTTTACATGATGCTTCAATGCTTTTCTGAATAGAGTCGGAATTTTTCAAAAATCGTTGAAGGGCGTCATCCAAACTTTCTGATAGAGAGGGTTGTTGCTGCCATTGTTGTGGTGGCGGCCATTGTTGTGGTGATGGCCTATCAAACTCTTCGACAGCTTGAGTGCTTTTGTGATGACAATTAGGTATCTGTATGTACTGTTGAACTGCCTCCTCCAACGTTATCTTTCTTCCCGATAGAGAGGGTTTTTGCTGCCATTGTTGTGGTGGTCGATTCTTAAATTGTTCGACAGCTTGCCAAAATTGACTTTGATTCATGTTTGAGTGAGGTTCCCACCAATGGTTGAAATTCCCTTAGTAGAATTGAGTGCCCATATAGTTAAATTCTTGTCTGAATTGCGTCCTGCAAACATAAGGGACAAAACTCTAGAAAATATTTGTTAGCACAAAAAGATAGAGAAGATAGATAAAAAAAATCAAAGGATATAATTGAAAAGATAAGAAGATAAGAAATAAAAACAGAAAAATAAAAACAGAAAATAAAATAAAAACAAAAAATAAAAATTCAAAATTTAAAATTCAAAATTCAAAAACAAGTCAAAGATAGTCAATAATCAAACAAATAAACTAGTTAAACCACGAGTCCCCGGCAACGGCGCCAAAAACTTGATGATAAATTTATGAACACCGAAAACGGTGCCACAAACTTGTTTAACAATCGGCAAGTGTGACCGAATCGTATCAAGTAATAAAACTAGGTAACACCAAGTATCGTTTTCCCAAAGGACTCACGGCCTAGTTAGTTATCTGATTTGTTGATTATTTAAGACTTGTGAACGATTGACTGTAGGTTTTTAATGCAAAAGACAATAATTAAACATGTATGCATGAGGTTGATCAATGGCAAAAAGAGTAAAACAAACACGTAATGAATTATATGGATGAGTATGTTGTTGGGGTTATCAATTTCATCTTGTCCACTCTCATATATTTTAGGAATTCATCAATCTTTTCATCAATGTTAATGCCACTCTCTAAATTACCTTGTCAAGAAGGCCTATCCTTAATTACGAGTTCATACGATTCCTAGCATTCCTAGTAATTAATTCTGAAGTGCAGAAGCTTAAAGGCAACCAATATGCTATTGGGAGAAATTCCCTGGATCTAGATCTCCCCGTACGTTCCCATATCGACAAAATCAATAATCATAACAATGAATGAGTTAAACAAAGCAAGCATTAAGCAAAGAGGAAAAACCCTAACTAATCATGAAAGAAAGCATGTATCTTAAAGTAAGATGTTAAAACATTAATTCCATATATGAGAGTTTCACAAGACTACATTGATTCCCCAACAACAATACAAGGTTTAGTTCACCATATTCATGGTGAATCTAGATGAACAATAATGAAAGAATGAAAGATAAAACCCTAGAAAGATGAGAAGGTAGCCTAAGCATCCAAGATCTTCCTCCAAGGGGTGGAAAAGTGAGTGTTTTCTTCGTCTCCGCGAAAGATACAAACCCTAGGAACACCTAAAGCTTATATACTGTTCGTAATAATACAAAAAATTAGGCCCAAGCTCAAAATAGTGCCGCTCAGCGGTAAACTACCGCTCAGCGGTAAGTGCGTGAGTTGGTTCTTCCCCCTCAGCGGGCTTTTCACCCCTCAGCGGATCCAACGTGGGTTTCTGAGTGCCGCTCAGCGGTAAACTGCCGCTGAGCGGTAGTTGCGGCTTCTTCTTTTGCACTTTTTGATGTCTTTTCTGATTCCATCTCTATCCTTCTTCACTTCTTTCACCAAATTCACCTTAAAACCTGCATAAAACACTGAAATCAAGCATAAACCTGTCCAGCTCTCAAATTTCTAAAAATATAACCAAAAGCATGATTTCAAGCTAGTTTCTAAGTGTTAAAGGTTGCTTTTAGTCTCAAATTTAAGCATGAAAATAACAGTTTTTCAACTGTTATCACAACCCCAAACTTAGAAATTTGCTTGTCCTCAAGCAAACAAGATGTAACTCAATCTTCTACCAATCAATACAATGGTTTACTCTATTCAAAAATCCTCTTTTCAAGATAAGTAAAAACTTCAATCAAACTCATGACAAAAATTTCAATCAGGATGTGCACATGATCTCTAAATTCAGGACACACACATAACATAATAAGTGCAACAAAAATTATGGGAATGTATTGTGATTGATCAATCACTATTTAAAAAATCTATTTAAACTGTATTCTTATCAAATTATCCAAGAGGGAGTCTATCAAATGACCTTCGTGCAAAAAAAGAAAGTACAAGAGGCACAAAGGTAAGTGAGGACGAAATCGTTGTTTGTCAATATTTTTTAAGTATATAGTGCAAGATTTGTAAGAAAAAAAGTGAAGGGAGGATTTTTTACATGCTTGACGAAGTTTGCTAGGACTAGTTTTTTTTCTAGAGAAAATATAGCCTTTTGTTGTGAGAGAATTTTATAATGCTAGAAAGTTTATAAAGAATTTAAAATTCACAACCATATTTGTCGTGAATAAAACAAATATATTATTTTAAAAGAGAAATAACATGGTATTTAAAATGCATTGCTCACTTGTGTGCCATGGTTCCTTAAGCTAATGATAAGCTTATACTCTCTGGTGAAGACAAATCTTTTGCTCTATTCTTAAACGTTTGTTATACGTTAGTTTTTAACTATTTTTTTCCCAGGTTGTGATTTATAATGCTGACTTGAAATACTTATTGCAACTAGTTGAAAACAGCAGGTGCACCAGATTGAGAAGGGAATTGCTGATAAGACCATCAACTATAAGGTACCAGTCTAGTTTCCAGCACCTAAGTATGGTTCCATGATCCAACCAATCTTAACATGTTTCATACCTTCAGGCTATTGGTTCTAAACACAAATCAATTCTTTAAAAAATAATCTCTTCCACTACAAAAAAGAAGGGCATTACCGAAGGCCAAAAGCCCTCGGAAACAGCCCAAAACCGTCGGTAAAAGGTAATTACAGACGGCTTATCGACGACCAAAGAGCCCTCGGTAAATCTCTTGTCGCTAACATTTACCGAGGGCTTCCGCCCTTCGGTAATTACCGAGGGCCAAAAGCCTTCGGTAATTATCGAGGGCCACTAGCCTTCGGTAATTTCCGAAGGGCAAAAGCCTTCGGTAATTACCAAACGTGGGTAGTTACCGAAGGCCAAAAGCCTTCGGTAAGTTCCAGGCAGATGTAATGCACAATTGTATTTCTTATGAAACCAAACTTTTCACAACACAAACAAACCTGCATAACAGTTTTCAAGCACATACAGACCTGCATAATGTGCATCTCAATAATACAATCATTGATCAAAATCCATAAAACATCTATTAATCCATAGAACATGTATTTATATTTAAAACATATAACAATGTAACATAATGATGTTCTAACATCCAAATCATCCAATTGATCTAACATCTAAATGATGTAAACTCCAAATGTTGTAATATCCAAATGTTTCTATAACAACTAATAACAAAATGAAACTAATAATGTACATAGTTATCATCAGAATGATCTTCATCATCCTGCTCCTCTATACATGGTTGGACTGGTGTGGGTTGGACTGATGAGGGTTGGACTGATGTGGGCTGCTGAGGGACAGCGGGTGACGAGGAGGGTCGTGACTGGGTTGGAGGGATATTGAATTCCTCCTGTGAAGTACCAGGCAACACTCTCATGACCAGGGCCTTAAAGTTTGTAAACTCTGCTCTCAAATCAGTGATTTCCTGGTCACGTTGCTCCAGTGCCTGCGTGAGGCGGAGAACGACCTCGTTAGGAGCAGTGGTGGAAGAAGAAGATTGGTGCTTCAGAGTACCTCCTCTCGATGTTGTATAGTTTGCAGCAAGTTGTCCTGCACCGTATACTCGTCTCTTTTTCTTCCCACCAACGATGTCGATCCAGCACTGTGTCCTACGGATGTCATCTTCTGCATTACTACCATCATCCGGTGTAGGAGCTGACTCATGTTCAGATCTAACCTGTGAAAGTCTCGTAGAAAATTCTTCCTATTGAAACATTAAAAGCAATGTTAGGGAATGATAGAATAACATAAATGAAAAATTAGTAATAGTAATAGTTTTATTTGCTTACATGAGTCTTCCGAGATCTTTCATCAACGAATTGATTAGTGCCCTTCCTTACATGAACCTGTGCAAAGACCTCATCAACATGGACCGCCCGTCCCAGAGCTTGTGCCTGTAACATAATTTAGAATTAGAAGTGTACATATGAAATAGAAAATACATAACTTATATATGAAAGAAAAAGTTATGTAATGAAATTATACCATACGAATGGCATGCTCATGAATGGTTATCGACCCACCAGTATGCAGGGTGCCACCCTTTTGAGATGCTCTGTTCCTCTGGGCTTTGGCACACTTATTGCGAAACTCTACTGTATTCCAATGAGCCAGTAAAGAGTTCCAAATTTGTTCACCCAGCCAGTAAGGGCGTTGTCCTGCATTGCGGGCATCCCTAAACATCTCTGACAGCCGATGAGATGCTTTCATGTGGAAATTTCTGTGTATCTGTGTTTCATGTTCAGGTTTCCTGCACCTTCATCTGTAACATTAAATAGAACAAACATTGATTAATGAACATACTAAAATAAGAGGGACAATTAGTTTAATGGATTGTTCACCTGAAAGCGCTCCCAGAATGGCTTTTTGTCGTCATCAGGTATTACTCCCCAAGTAGGCCATGGACTTAAAAATTGTTGCTTAATTGAACGTGTGATGGCCTGGGAAGCAACCCTAGATGGAATAAACCTGCATAATAAAAGTCATTTGAATTACAATAGGGTTTAAACATCAAATTATATCAAGAGATTAAAATCTTACCCTTTACCATACGGCTCAATCCATGGTCGATCATGGAGGGGCGGGTCAAGACGTTCACCATCACCACTTGAATCTGGATCAGCAGATGGTGTGACAGTCTCAGAAGGCGGTATACAAGATGAGGAAGGTATAGAAGTAGGGTCAGGGAGAGGAGTGGGGGTAATAACCACAGGGGGAGGAGTGGGGGTTATAATCACAGGAGGAGGAAGAGGGTCTGCTGTAGGGGTAGTAGAAGGGTGTGCTGTAGGAGTAGGAGAAGGGAGTACTACAGGGGTAGGATAAGGGTGTATTGCAAGGTAGGAGTAGGGTCTACTATAGGGGTAGGAGGCTGTATTGTAGGGGTAGGAGGAGGCCCCACAGATGATGTACTGTAGGCAGCAGTGGTAGGTAGTTTAGCAGGCATCCTAAGTACATACTTTGGATCCTGCCATTGCCTCTTTCTAGGCCTTGCTACCCCCTTTCCTTTATCAGGACGTTCTGAAGCTTGTCCTGTCATTGCTGCATTGAAATGGTTACAAATAAAGCGAAAAAATAGAAATGAATAAGGAAGGTTCAATGGTTTTTAAAGTCAATGTATAAATAAATGCATACAACTTTTAAGATGGTATTTTAGATAACTCTATTCAAATGATAGTTCAATTTGCTACAATAGATGTCCAACATTCAATCGTCGTCATCATGATCTTCATCTTCATCTTCTTTTTCTTCATCATCGTCATTATCATCATCGTCTTCTTCTTCTTCTTCTTCGTGGTCATCATCATCATCATCTTCTTCTTCTTCTTCTTCTTCTTCTTCTTCTTCTTCTTCTTCTTCTTCCTCTTCTTCTTGTTCTTCATCACCTTGTATTGTTGTTTCTAATTCATCTCCATCACCTGGTTACGCCCAATGCGGTTATACGTTCAACTTCAATAATTTCTTGTGGTTGTGACATTTGGTCAAGTTGGTAGGAAACATCTTCCTCAACCTCATTTGAGTCAATGCGACCTCTAGGCTTGGTTTGTATTGCTACGGCCCAACCACGCTTGTCAATATTACGGAATGGTGGATATGTCACATAATAAACCTGTCTGACATTAGTTGGTAGAATGAAAGGATCAAACGGTCCATATCTTAATCTCTGGTTGAGTTCGACAATATTAAAGCGTGGATCCACTCTAGTACCAGCTCTAGAAGGATCAAACCATTCACAATAAAAAAGTACTACTCTGTTTTGAGAAGTAGTGCTGTTGTACTCTAGCTCATATATTTTATGAATGATGCCGTAGAAATCATCATAACAACCCTCTGTTAGGCCCTTGACATACACACCACAATTTGATGTTTTCTTTCCTTTAGACCATTCATGTGTATGGAATTTGTAACCATTGGTGAAGTAAGTGTGCCATTCTTTGACACATCTCATTGGCCAATTCGAGAGATGTCTTAACTCTTGAACCGTGGGAGTTAATGCCTAATTAATAACCTATAAAGGTAATAACAAAATTATAAAAGCAAGAGTCAAATTAACCTTGCTCTAAATGTAGGAAAAAGTACGGACCTGATTTCTAAACCAATGGGGAAACTCTGAGTGTATTCTAGCAGAAGTATTTCCTTCTGCGACTTGCTCAGCCACAACAAATGAGCTGGTACAAATGAAATTCATTAGTGTATAACAATTGTACCATTGGAAAGTTAAGAGATGGATAATGACATACTCAAGGTACGACTTTACTTCACTACAATTGATTAAGACATGGACATGAGCAGAGTTGAATTCAGCATCAATTAACCAGTGAGTGAATTCTTTCCCTGCGTGACGGCCTGATTGTCGGAAAACTGATAATGCACCTTCACGTGGTTCAACTTGCCATTACATTTCATTTCTGACATGAGTGGGGGACAACATGAAGTTTTTGAAATAATGTGAACAAAAATATGTTGTCTCTCTATGCAAGTAAGCTGCACAAATTGAGCCTTCTACTCTAGCTTTATTTTTAACTGAATGTTTGGATTCTCCCATAAACCTTTCAAATGGATACATCCACCTGTATTGCACAGGTCCCCCAAGCCAAGCTTCATATGCAAGATGAATTGGAATATGCTCCATTGAATCAAAGAATGCAGGAGGGGATATTCTTTCTAATTTGCAGAGAATAATTGGGATATTTTCATCCATCTTTTTAAGCGAATTCTCCTTTAGTGTCGTGCAACACAAATCTTTAAAGAAGTTACTGATTTCTATCAGTGGATGTAACACGTGCATTGGCAAACAACTGAACGCAAGAGGGATGAAAGTCTCCATGAATACATGACAATCATGACTCTTCAAGCCTTGAATAGTACCGTTCTGAACATTGGCACATCCGGACAAGTTAGAAGCATATCCATCTGGCATTCTAAGCTCCTTTATCCATCCACACACTATTCTTGCCTCGTCTTTTGACATAGTGTAATTTGCTTTTGGTTTAAATAATCGGCCGTTACCTTGTGCCTTCAACTCTAAGTCTTTTCGTCCACAATACAAAGGTAAATCTTTTCTTGCTTTCTCATTATCTTTTGTCTTACCAATAACATTCATAACTGTGTTGAAGACATTGTCAAAGAAATTTTTTTCTGTGTGCATGACATCGAGGTTGTGTCTTAGCAAGTTGTCTTTCCAATAGGAAAGTTCCCAGAATATGCTTCTTTTAGTCCAATTATGCCATTCTCCAAACCCTTCTATCCTATTCTGACCAGATTCAGTGACTTTTGGATAGTCTTTCACTCTTCTCCAAACGTGTGATCCAGTCAACTTCGGCGGGGGCATATCCGTTTCAACTTGCCCTTTGCGAAATGCCTTTTTGTTTCTTCTAAAGGGGTGATCAATGGGCAAGAACCGTCGATGGCAGTCAAACCAACTACTTTTTCGACCATAACTCAATTGGAATGACTTTGAATGTTCCATGCAATGTGGACAAGCTAATCGACCATGCGTGCTCCAACCAGATAACATGTCATACGCTGGGAAGTCATTAATAGTCCACATCAAGGCTGCCCTCATAAGGAAATTTTGCTTCCTTGAAACGTCATACGTCCAAACACCATTCCATAACTTCTTCAAATCATCAATCAAAGGCTCCAAATAAACATCAATCAATGATTTGGGATTAGATGGACCTGGTATCATACATGATAAAAACATGTAAGGCTTTGTCATACACATCTCAGGTGGTAGATTTTATGGGGTAACTATCACGGGCCAGCATGAATATGGTGATGCAGACGGCTGAATGTACGGGGTAAACCCATCAGAGCATAGACCAAGTCTAACGTTACGTGGTTCACTAGCAAAGGATGGATGTTTACGATTGAAGTGCTTCCAAGCTTCAACATCAGAAGGATGACGCATAAATCCTTCAGTTTTGTTACCATCATGCCATGTCATGTGTTCTGATGTTTGCATTGAAGTAAACATTCTCTGTAATCTTGGAATTATAGGCAAGTAGAACATGGACTTTAAGGGAATTGGTTTTTTTGCCTCCGTCCAGCATGTATGATATCGAGGTGAGCCACAAAACTTGCATTCAACCAACAACGCATCATTTTTGCCATTGTCATTGTCATAGAATAACATACATCCATTAACACAACAATCAATCTTGACTTCCAATCCCAACTTTGAAACACATTTTTTGGCTTGGTAATAATTCTTCGGCATAAAATTGTTTGGTGGTGTCAAATCTAACATCAATTTTGTATAGAAGTCCACTGCTTGAATGGGAACGTTCCAATTACATTTGCCAGCCATGAGTCTAATGCACACTAATAATTTTGACTCAGATGAACCTTCAAATACAGGTAGATTTGCCTTTGTAAGTAAATTGTAAAACCTCTGAGTCGTTTCATTTGGAGGCTCTTCATCATGACTATCGTCTGCTTCTTGTTCAGCATGGTGACGAAGAGCATTGTCGACCATCTCTTGCATATAGGCAAATTGATCTATCTTAGATGTATGTACAATGGTATTCGAACCTGATGCAAGCCGCTTTTCAGCTGCAGTGGAGATCGAAGGAATTTCTTCACCATGAAATGTCCAAACCATTGATAACAGTTGAAAAACTGTTATTTTCATGCTTAAAATTGATACTAAAAGCAACCTTTAACACTTAGAAACTAGCTTGGAATCATGCTTTTGTTCATATTTTTGGAAATAAGAGAGTTGGACAGGTTTATGCTTGATTTCAGTGTTTTATGCAGGTTTTAAGGTGAATTTGATGAAAGAAGTGAAGAAGGATAGAGATGGAATCAGAAAAGAACTCAAAAAGTGCAAAAGGAGAAGCCGCAACTATCGCTCAGCGGTAGTTTACCGCTGAGCGGCACTCAGGAACACACGTTGGCTCCGCTGAGGGGTGAAAATGCAGCTGAGGGGAAAAATTGACTTTGCGCTAGTACCGCTGAGCGGCAGTTTACCGTTGAGCGGTGGTCTTTTGGGCTTAGGCCCACTTTTCTGTAATATTACGAATAATATATAAGCTTTAGGTTTTCCTAGGGTTTGTATCTTTGGCTGGAGACGAAGCAAACACACACTTTTCCACCCCTTGGAGGAAGAGCTTGGATGCTTAGGCTACCTTCTCATCTTTCTAGGGTTCTATCTTTCATTCTTTCATTATTGTTCATCTAGATTCACCATGAATATGGTGAACTAAACCCTGTATTATTGTTGGGGAATCAATGTAATCTTGTGAAACTCTCATATATGGAATTTGTGTTGTAACATCTTATTTTAAGATACATGCTTTCTTTCATCATTAGTTAGGGTTTTCCCTCCTTGCTTAAAGCTTGCATTGTTTAACTCATTCAATGCCATGATTATTGATTTTGTCGATATGGGAACGTACGGGAAAATCTAGATCCAGGAAATTTCTCCCAATAGCATATTGTCTAGACATAGGAATATGAGGGTTGGTTGCCCTTAAGCTTCTGCACTTCAGAATTAATTATTAGGGATGCTAGAAATTGTATGAACTCGTAATTAAGGATAGGCCTTCTTGCAAGGTGATTTAGAGAGTGGCATTAACATTGATGAAAAGAATGATAAAGTATATGAGAGTGGATAAGATGAAATTGATAACCCCAACAACATACTCATCCATCTAATTCATTAAAGTGTTTGATTTCCTCTTCTCCATTGATCAAATTCATGCATACATGTTTAATTATTGTCTTTTGCATTCAAAACCTACAATCAATTGTTCACAAGTCTTAAATAATCAACAAATCATATAACTAACTAGGCCGTGAGTCCTTTGGGAGAACGACACTTGGTCTTACCGAGTTTATTACTTGATACGATTCGGTCACACTTGCCGAGGGTTAAACAAGTTTGTGGCGTCGTTTTTTGGTGTTCATAAATTTGTCATCAAGTTTTTGGCGCCATTGCCGGGGACTCGTGATTTAACTAGTTCATTTGTGTGATTATTGATTATCTTTGACTTGTTTTTGAATTTTGAATTTTAAATTTCGAATTTTAAATTTTTGTTTTTATTTTTCTGTTTTTATTTTCTATTTTTATTTTTCGGTTATTATTTTATTTTATTTTATTTTCTATTTTTCGGTTTTTATTTCATTTTATTTTATTTTTTTGTTTTTATTTTATTTTTTTGTTTTTATTTTATTTTATTTTATTTTCTGTTTTTTATTTTATTTTATTTTATTTTATTTTTCTGTTTTTATTTTCGGTTTTTCTATTTTTATTTTCTGTTTTTATTTTCTGTGTTTATTTCCTATCTTCTTATCTTTTCAATTATATCCTTTGATTATTTCTTCTCTTTTCTATCTTTTTGTGCTAACAATTGTTTCTAGGGTTTTGTGCCTAATGCTTTCAGGATGCAATTCGGACAAGAATTTAACTATATGGGCACTCAATTCTACCAAAGTAATCTCAACCACTGGTGGGAACCTCACTCAAGCATGGATCAAAGTCAATTTTGGCAAGCTGCCGGACAATTTGTGAACCAACCACAACAACAATGGCACCAACAGAGCTATAAAATCAACAAAGGGAAGCAAGAGATCTCTTCATTCAGACAAGGCATGGAGGAAACACTAGGTCACGCATGGGACAAGTACAAAAGCCTATTAAGAAAGATTCCCACGCATGGATTTGACGAAGTAGAAGTAGTCCTAATCTTCCTTGGAGGTCTTGGTTCACAAACCAAGATGATGCTTGACGCCTCAACTGGAGGCAATATCAAATGGAAGACTCCAGAGGAAGCCACAGAAATAATTGAAAACATGGCTACTAATGATAACGAGCTGAACAGTGAAAGAGGAGCTTCTATTCAACAAAAAGGAGTTCTACAGTTGCAATCCAATGATGCCTTGCTAGCTCAGAACAAGATACTAACTCAACAATTGGAGAATCTCACAAAGATACTTACACAACTGCCAAAAAAGTTAAAGACTGTTACACAGGTTCAACCACAGATGTGTGAATTATGTGGTGGTGACCATATCAATGGTCAATGCGCCTTTCCAGCAGAAGCTTTAGAGGATGTTAACTTCATGGCCAATCAATTTCCATACCGTCAGGGGAATTTCAATCAAGGGTGGAAACCACACCCAAGCATTGGTCAAGGACAAAGTGGGCAAGCTGGACAAACTGGGCAATTTAACAAGCAACAACAACAACTAACCTTATGGCAACAGATTTCTATACTTAATGAAATATCAATAAGGATGGAAGAAACTCTTCAGCAATTTATACAGAAAACTGAATCTTCTCAAAAGAGCACTGAAGCTGCTATTAAGAACTTGGAGATTCAAATGGGTCAAATTACTAAGCAGTTGGAAGAAAGGCCTGACAAGAGTTGTGGGGCTAATACTGAGGTTAACCCTAGGAAAGAGTGTAAAGTGCTAGTGAGTGTAAATGTTGAAAAAGTTGAGTTGGAAAAAGAAGAGAGAAAAGAGAGAGGAGAGAAAGAAGAAGAGAAAATTTGTGTGAAGATTGAGAAAGTGAGTAGAAAAAGAAAAGAAAAAAAGAAAGTGAGAGAAAAGAGAAAGAGGACGAGAGGAAGAGAGAGATAATCATATGAAAAACCCTTTCGTCATCCAAAGAAGTATCATAGGAAGGAAAAGAAATTTAAGTGCTTTATGGAAATCTTCAAGAAATTGGAGATTAAAGTTCCTATGATTGAGACACTGCAACAAGTTCCTGGTTTTATTAAATTTCTGAAGAAGTTCAGTAGAAAGAAGAAAAAGAAGATGGAACATGAGCTTTATTGGGTCAAGCTAGTGACGTTAAAAGAGCGCTTGTTGGGAGGCAACCCAGTGATTTAAGAACTTTTAATTTTTGGTTTGGTGATGTAATTTTGAACATTTGGGTATTTTTGTTTTTGTTATAAGTTTGTTACAGGGTTTACATCTACTAATGGATGTTAGGCGGAAGAGTATCTACTGAAGGATACTATGTTTGTATACACCTACTGATGGGTGTTGGTAAGAAAGATTTGCATCTACTGATGGGTGCTGGAGGATTTTGGGTCAGGCTCGTGACGTTAAAGTGTATGAGAGTATATAAGATGAAATTGATAACCCCAACAACATACTTATCCATCTAATTCATTAAAGTGTTTGATTTCCTCTTCTCCATTGATCAAATTCATGCATACATGTTTAATTATTGTCTTTTGCATTCAAAACCTACAATCAATTGTTCACAAGTCTTAAATAATCAACAAATCATATAACTAACTAGGCCGTGAGTCCTTTGGGAGAACGACACTTGGTCTGACTGAGTTTATTACTTGATACGATTCGGTCACACTTGCCGAGGGTTAAACAAGTTTGTGGCGCCGTTTTTCGGTGTTCATAAATTTGTCATCAACCGTGTAATTAGGCATGAACCCTTTTTGGTATAGGTGAAGTTTGACGACTTCATCTTTCAAAATCCTTGTACATTGGCACTTGATGCATGGACATCGAATCCCTCCATCAAGAGCATAATATTGATATCGTCGGGCCGTCTCCACAAACTCTTCAACTCCAATGACAAAAGATTCCTTCAAACTTCCTGTATCTTTCATTTTTGGAGGAAATGGTTTCTTCTTTACAGCTTTGCCCTCACTAATCTCCTCATATATATATATATATATATATATATATATATCTTTCTCTTTTAGAGATTTGATTCATATGATTTACCTGAGCTGAAAATTGTTGCCATGCTTCATTCACAAGTAGATCAACATCCATTTGATTGAAGATATCTTTACAATGCCCATATTGTCTCTCTTTCTCTATTCTCTCACAATCTTTTGGATAAGGAAGAATTTTTTCAATTTTTTTCTCTTCTCTCTTCTGTTCTTTCTCTTTTCTCTCATCCTACTCTTTTCTCTCTTCTTTTCTCTCTACTCTCTCTTCTTTTTCTTCTTTTCTTTCTAACTCAACTTTTTCAACATCCACACTCACTAAAACTTTACACTCTTCCTTAGGGTTAGCCTCAGTATTAGCCCCAAAATTCTTATCAGGCATATCTTCCAACTTCTTAGCTATTTGGCCTACTTGCATCTCTAAGTTTCTAATAGCCGCTTCTGATGGGAAAGTGCATACCTAGAGAGAATATACTAAATGACATTTAAGAGAATGGGAAAGAAATTAAAAATGGAAGAGATTAAGGAAAAGGAAACTTAGGAATTGAAGATGCGCCACTTGAACAAGCTTCCAAGATAAGCATCAAGAGGAGGACCGCCACTTGCTTGAACAAGATAAGTTCTGCCCAAATTTGGGACTTTAGAGACAGAATTCTATCTCAAAGAGAATTGCAAAAGTGAAAATCAACTCAAATTCATTGAATCAAGGTAAGGTGTACAAAAAGGAGACCCTTAAGCCTTCTTATATAACCTTTGGACTGAGCTAAGATGCAAGATCTAGGAGATGTGGGACTTTTGAGGGTGTAGTCCGTCCAGCAGCTGCTGCAGCTCTTCTAGGGACTTTTGAGTCCCACATTGCTCAATTCTGTCCACTCCAAAGGGTTTATAAGGCAATTAGTTCTCGTATAGTTCAAAATATGAAAACTAGCTATGCTACTAACTCCTACACGCCTAGAATACTCACTTTCTCTTCTCTTCTTTTTAAGATCAAGCCATGGATAGTCCCACATTGCTTGCTCTTAAAGAGAAAGAAGAGTTTATAAGCAATTATTCACAAGAACTAAGAGAAAGAAATCAAAAGGCAAATACACGCCCAAAGGAAACCTATTCTACTTTTTTTTATGCTTGTTGTAACTTTGAAAGCTCTTCATTGTTGCCCCATTTATGATCATATCATCCCCCCTAGGTTGGAGAGGATTCGACCTCGAATCTTGCAAAACCTGCAACAAAGAGACATTAGTGACTTATTACGTGTATAAACCAAAGCAACTCCTCCTGGATCAAATGTCAACCTGCAAAAATCATTAAACATTTTGTGAATGAATTTATGTTGACTAATCAATGTATATAAACAAGTAATAGTAAAAGAAAGTCTCCTGATATTTTTATTGCATTTAGTGGTGAAAACTAGGAGACCATTTTTAGAGAAAAAATATTTTTGTCTTGAGTTGAATGGAACCAAAGGGGTAACACTAACTCATTGATGGAAACCTGCCTGATGTGTTTTATTAGTGTTCTCTTTCTGTAGTTTTTACATTTTTATTGTGCACGTATTTTAGCTTGTAAGGAGCATGGGTTACTATAAATACCCAACTTCTCTCTTGTATTGGGACTTTTGTAGCTTAATGAGAATTTAATTTTCTGACCTTCAGAAATAATTCTCTCTTGAAAGTCACATGCTAGAGAGTCCAAAGACTCCCTCTAGCCACCTTCCTTGCACACGGCCTCCATTTTCATTTTCCTTGATTTCCACAATGCTCCACATATTTCTCTCATCCTCCACGCTTAACCATTACTCCACTGCCACATCTTCAACTTCTTGTGCGCGCCTCAGCCACGTCTCCATAGCGCACGCGTCAGCCTCTCACATTTTCACCTCACACATTCTTCATTCCATCACGCCTCAGCCACAGCGTCATTTTCATTTCACTCTCTACAGAGCTCCTTCGTCTCCAACCATCCTCCAAACTCAGATCTGCCGTTTTCCACCATTTTCACCGATTGTAACCCACATTCTACCTCGTCTTCTCCCTTGCTTCATCCTTTTCGGCCATAGTACATCATCTTCACCGAACAGTGCTTCGTTCTACGGCCTTCCCTAGGTTTTCCTTCATTTTTCTTCATTTTATTTGAGTTTTGACCGATTAAACACCACTCCAACCTTCGTTCTTTCCTTTCCACCGTTTAAAACACCATTTCCACCGATTAATCGGTCAGTTTAGTGATTCCTCACCGTTCTAGGGTTTCCTTCGTGTTTCTAAGGTTTTCCACCGATTAAACCTCGGTCTAGGGTTTTGTTGTGTTCGCTCTCAGTTTCCTCTTCGATCTCGAGTTTCCTATTCCATTCCGCTGCGTCTTCACTCGTCGGAGAAGCTTCGAGGAGTCTGAATCGAGCTCGCACAGTTTCTATCGTCATCTTCTCGGGCGCTCGTCCATTAGTTGGCACCAGAGCTTCGGTTTTGTTCACGCTTCACGCGTCAAAGCTAAGTATCTCTCTGTTTTTTGTTTCGTTCATTGTTTCTGTTTTGAGTTTTGTTTCTTTTGATTCAGTCTCCTGTTGAATTTGTTTCGATAATGTCTTGGTGATTCATCTTGTTTTTCTCGGTTTTATTCTGTTCTTTGCGTTTTGTTTCGTTAATTTCTGAGTTCTTCATTATTTTCCTTTAATGTCTTGATTTGTTTTTCTGATTTGAGTTGTTGCAAATCTTGTTTGTGTTTCGTGTTTTGATTCTCTTCATTTCTGTTTCGGTTTCCAAGTTGCGTTTCCTGTGCCTTGAGTCTTATTTCATTTTAATTCGGTGAATCTTCTTATTTGAGTCTTTTAAATTTCTAAATCTATTTCTATTTTGTCTATGTCATGTTGTTTGTTTTATTTTGTCATTTTTAATCTGAGTTTAACCTTTCAAATTTTCAATTCATGATTTGATTTGATATCTGCCTTGTTTGAATCTTGTCAATCATCAAGAGCCGTGACATTCAATTGAATGAGTTCGATGACAGATTTCTGTGGCAGCATTTGTTGATGTATCATGTGCTAATTGTGCGATTCATGATCTGAAATGTGTTTGAATGTGAATGTCATTGCACACCAAATGAGTGATGAATTTCAATTGTGAGCTCGGGTGCAATTGAATAACATCAACACTGTTTTTCACCAATTACACCGAAATTGGAAGTTGCTTTGAAGAGTCTGTGAATCATTCATACTTGGTTTTAAATTCTTTGCCAAGTTCTGAGTCAATTTTTTTTCCAGTATTGTCTTTGTTTCTTTGGCATCTATTGAGGTATATGAATATGCAGAATTGCATTAAAATTGTTTACAACAGTGATTGAACTTAGTTTGAATTTCTGAGTTTGTGATCCATAGTGTGCATTCACTGTTTTCATACTTTGCTATCAATTCTGCAATTGAGAATAAATTTTTGGTCACTCAAGGAAGCCTAAACCAGTGGTATTTGAAACTATAACTGTGGCTGAGAGTGATTAGCCTCTTGTTTTCCTTTGGTTTTTTTTTCTTTGAGTTCAACCATGTTCACTTTCCTTTGGCAAAAATCTGATTAAGTTGCAAAACTGATTAGGTGATCTGTTGTGAACCGTGACTGAAATCAGCAAGTTCTAAAGTGTTATCCAACTCAGATTTGGCTATCAAATTGTGATAAAAAAAAAAGCAAAGAGAAGTGGTGAAATTCACAATATTGTTCACTGTTTCAGTAAACTATCTCTGCCAAAATCAAATCAGATACAACTTTCTTCAATCATAACTGGTTCAACTTAAGTCCTTTTTTTTATTGATTTAATAATCTGTTCTAGTTCTATTCATTAGGATTCTGTTTGTGTTCCAACCTTTCTAAATTGCCTTTTTCTTGCTTGTCTTGATTGACCTTCTTGGTTGTGTCTACATTACATGTAAAATCTGTTCAGCTGTTCTTTAATTGAGCTTTTTTTTGCTTTTGTAATCTGGTCTAGAGTTGATCTTGATTCAGTTGCTCTTTTGTGTTATCATTCCATTGCTTGTGGCTGTCCTGTTCTGCTCTGGTTTCTGATTTTGACCTTAGCCTAGCCATTATTGATTGAGAAGCTTTTACACTTTGGTTTCTGGAAATTGAAAGAAGGTTTGTGTGCTTGGTAGCATCTTAGGTGGTGGTGGTCTGAAAGATTCTCCAGCTTTGAACTGCCAAGGGAGAATCTCCCTTCCAAACCTTTCCATTTTCAGTGCTTTAAGCTTTAAGAGAGAGACTGATTTTTGTGAGCTTTGTGTGGCTGCATCTAAGAGCCAAATTTCTTGTTGAGAGTGTGTTCTTGTTTAAGTGCTGAAATAAGTTTTGAGCTTGAAATGTGCTGACCATTTAGTTGTGCAGTTTTTGTTCTGATTAACATTTACAGGGAGTAAAGTTGTTCAAAAGCAGATTGTATGTGTGGGAAGTCTAACACAAGAGTACCTTCAAGTGGAGCAAAAGGAGCTTTGCTACCTGCATAAACTACACCAAGCTGAATAGGGAGTCTCTTCATTCTATTGTGTAGTTTCGTGTTAGATTTGTGCATGCTTAGAAATAGTAAACCATATTTGCTTGAATATTATGCTTTGATATCATATGGTTTCACTTTTCCTGAAAATTGAATTTGATTTAGCAAGTTTGGACATCCATACATTAAGTGATAGTGCTGGTCTAGTGTTATTGTTGGCTTAGCAGATTTAATGTAGGCAAACTATTTCTTTGAGTCAATTCAGGCTAATAAATTGGATGTTGTAATTGTTGTTTGGAAGCTAAAATGATCCTTTAAGGGTTCAAAAACACCAATGCAGGGAGAAAGTTTAGATTAGGGCTGGGATTTGTTTTCTGTGTTGATAATAATCCAGTCTGAACTGTGCTGTTATAAATACTGATTCTTTTGTTTCTTTGGGATCTTGGTGTATAGATAAACTGCAGCATTAAGTGGGATAAGAGTTCTTTCCTGAAAGGCATTTAGAAGCAACACAACACTTGCACACGGTGAAGGCTAGAGACTAAAGGGAGTTAACTAGTTTAATTGTTTCTGACTGTTCAAACTGTTTTGGGTTTAAATTGTTCATTGTTGGACTGCATGTTCTGCTGAATTGGTGTGAATTATCTGTGCAGAATTACTTTCATTGGAGTTCAATTTGTGTACGAGTTTAATTGAGCAGCAGCAGAATTTCACTAGAAAGTTTGGAAAGCTTGTGCAGCCAAGAGAAAGGGAAGTTCTTACTGCCCTATATCTTTTTGTGCAATCTGCTTAGCTAAGGGTTTTTAAGTGACAGAAAATTTGTGCAATTGATTGTAGGATGAGATTGGCAAGGACATTCAAGAGAATTGATTCCAGCAACAACAAAGTTGAGCAACAAAGCTGAATGAAGTGGACCAGAACCGTAGCAGCCTAGCATAGTTGTTTTCTTTTGTAATTGTTTTCTTCAATTTGTTTGTAATAGGCTTGTGTTAGCCTACTGTTAGCTTTAGCTTGTTTTGTAAAAAGGCCTTTTATAAAGTCCAAGTGCTTTGGAAGAGTCTTTGGTGCTCTTTCAAACTCTTGGCAACTTTACTTGCTTTAATTTTAGTATAGCTAGACATGTGAGTGTGTCTTGTTAGCCAAAGCAACAAGCCTCACCATAGGAGTAGACTTTAATATTGATTTGCTTTGTGTTTCACGTTTAGGGGTGACTTAGGCTAAAAGGGATTAAACTCTAAGCCTTATCACATTATGATAGCTCCAGCTTTGGTGCTATTCTGCAGATCCGTGAGCTTCCA
>JAHCHA010012055.1:0-12492 GCA_027742795.1 Vigna hirtella | reverse complement strand
TCATCCCTCTTGTGATAGGTCCAATGGTGCTAGGCCTTCTTGTATCACATTAGAGTCCGAGAGTCTAGTCTTTTAATTGTGCTTATTTGTTTGTGATTGTTTGTGAGTTGTGTTCTTTGATTTTAAAGGTGATTTTTTGTTTAAAGGGTAACTAGTAGTAACCTAAGACATTTCTGGCAAGGTAAGACTTGGTACTTAAGCAGTCTTCATGACTTACCTCTCTTACCTAGGACTTGTCTAAGTGTGAATCTTGTATACCTTTCACACAAAGAAAACTTTTAAAAACAAAAGATGTCTTGTTATAGTTCATATAGGTCTTCTAGGTTAGATAATGTTGATGAAATGTTTAAACAAGCTAGGAATCTTCCATCCTTTGGTAAAGACATAGGTGCATTAACATACCTAGCTTGGGAAAAAGAAATTGATAAAATAAATCCTTGGTTTTATGGAGAGAGTGAATATTATGTTCTTAGCATATATCTCTCTAAGTTAGAAGTGCATGCAAGAGAGTGGTGGGATGAAAGACAATATCATGTTAGGAAAGGTAGAAAGTCCTCCATACGTGATTGGCATGATTTAAAAGCTTGCATGAGAAGAAAGTTTGTGCCTTCAAGCATTAAAAGAAACCTAGAACTAATTAGGGATTGCATTGATGATGGAAAACTATTTTTTGAGAGTTTAAAGGATCATGGGTTTCTTCATAGAGAATTAGTATTTGGGGCAAGACTTAAAGAGATCAAGGATAAGAAAAGAGAAAGAGAGATTGAGAGAAAAGAAGAGGAAGAACGGAAAGAAGAAGAGAAGAGAGAGAGAGAAGAAAATGAGAATAGAGAAGAGAGAAGAAGAGAGGAATTAAGAAGAGAAAAAGAGAAAAGAAAAGAAGAAAGAAAAGAGAAAGAGAGAAAAGAAGAAGAAAAGAGAGAAATGCAAGAAAGAGAGAAAGAAAAGGAGAAATTGTTACTGATGACAAATCCTATTCTTTCAAAGACCATGGAACCTAAAAGGGAAGGTTTTCAAATCTTTACTTCTTTTCCAATAATTGATTATTTTTCAATTTTTAACTTCTCTTTCAAACAAATTGTCATCTCATATTCTATGCAAACTTTTTCAAAATATGACAATTCAAATCTTGAATTATTCTTATCTTTTAGAAAAGAAATAATTCAAGACAAAAGTGAATTTGGACTTCTAGAATTTCCAAATATGATAAAACAAAATATTAGAAGTCCTTATTTCCTTGTTTTTATAGAAAAATTCTTTCTTGGATTGATATTAATTGAAAATATATTTGATGTTTATTGCAGATTTGTGTTTGATCCAGGAGGAAGAAAAAGTGGATATAAAAGAATAAGGCCACTCTAAGATGGCCATGCTCCCAAAGATTGTGTGGAGCTTCTTCATAAGGAGAAATTGTTACTGATGACAAATCCTATTCTTTCAAAGACCATGGAACCAAAGGGGTAACACTAACTCATTGATGGAATCCTGCCTGATGTGTTTTATTAGCGTTCTCTTTTTGTAGTTTTTACATTTTTATTGTGCACGTATTTTAGCTTGTAAGGAGCATGGGTTACTATAAATACCCAACTTCTCTCTTGTATTGGGACTTTTGGAGCTTAATGAGAATTTAATTTTCTGACCTTCAGAAATAATTCTCTCTTGAAAGTCACATGCTAGAGAGTCCAAAGACTCCCTTTAGCCACCTTCCCTACACACGGCCTCCATTTTCATTTTCCTTGATTTCCACAGTGCTCCACATATTTCTCTCATCCTCCATGCTTAACCATTACTCCACTGCCACATCTTCAACTTCTTGTGCGCGCCTCAGCCACGTCTCCATAGCGCACGCGTCAGCCTCTCACATTTTCACCTCACACATTCTTCATTCCATCACGCCTCAGCCACAGCATCATTTTCATTTCACTCTCTACAGAGCTCCTTCGTCTCCAACCATCCTCCAAACTCAGATCTGCCGTTTTCCGCCATTTTCACCGATTGTAAGCCCCATTCTACCTCGTCTTCTCCCTTGCTTCATCCTTTTCGGCCATAGTACATCATCTTCACCGAATAGTGCTTCGTTCTATGGCCTTCCCTAGGTTTTCCTTCATTTTTCTTCATTTTATTTGAGTTTTGACCGATTAAACACCACTCCAACCTTCGTTCTTTCCTTTCCACCGTTTAAAACACCATTTCCACCGATTAATCGGTCAGTTTAGTGATTCCTCACCGTTCTAGGGTTTCCTTCGTGTTTCTAAGGTTTTCCACCGATTAAACCTCGGTTTAGGGTTTTGTTGTGTTCTCTCTCAGTTTCCTCTTCGATCTCGAGTTTCCTATTCCATTCCGCTGCGTCTTCACTCGTCGGAGAAGCTTCGAGGAGTCCGAATCGAGCTCGCACAGTTTCTATCGTCATCTTCTCGGGCGCTCGTCCATCACTCATGATAGGTTTCACAAATGTTTATGGAATAGTTGGAAAGAAGGAAAGAGGGAGGTGAAAGAGTTGTGCAAAATATTTTTGGAACAAAGAAAGAAAACTTAGTAAAAGGAGAAAAGTAGAAGGATTGAAAAACTCCCCTGTCATGGTTTAGATCTATTTGAATGATGGGAGTGGATGGTGCCTTCAGTAACACTTCCTTTTTGACTAAGACTTTGTCCTTCTCCATTTCTCTCACAAGTTCTTCTTTTTCTTTCTTTTCTCTCTCCTCTCTTTCTTTTCTCTTAGTCTCTTCTTTTACTCTCTCCTCTCTTTCTTTTCTTTCTTCATTTAAACAAGTAAGCATGACCTTCTCTTTGGCATCACTTGATGAGGAAGAAGAGCTATAGGTTGGTGAAGTTAAGGAAGAGGTAGACTCATTAGTCATAATTACTTCACCCTCAATGCATGTTGCCTTTTTGGTGGGGCAGGCAGAGGCTATATGACCATGTCCTAAACATTTAAAACATTTAATGTGACTTGGTCTAGAAGGAGATTTAGGTAGGGAAGAGGAATGGTTAGAAGAAAAATGAGGAAACGATTTGTTAGTGGGCTCCTTAGAAACATCCTTGTTTTTATCCTTTGATGATGAGGATTTGTAGAAAACATCTCTTGAAGATTTGGAAAATTTTTTTGACAAGCTTCTTTTTTCAAGAGTTTCTTCTCTACTTTCATGGCTCTATGAACCACTACATCTAAAGTCTCATCATCATGGAATTCAATTATATCTTGGATGTTGCTATTAAGTCCACTAATAAATCTAACTATTTTTGCATGATCATTTTCTTTAAGGTTAGTATGATGTAGGAGAATTTCGAGCTCATGAGCATACTCCTCCACACTTTGTCTACCTTGAGTAAGTCGTTGGAGCTTAATCAAGAGGTCCCTATGGTAGTATGGAGGTACGAAACGTTGGTACAAAATGTCCCTGCAATGTTCCCATGTACTCGCGGGTGAGGCCATGGTTAAGTATCTCCTATTTAGCCATTTTTTGGTGTATCCCTCTAAAGCTAAACAAGCTAACTTTACACGCAAAGGTCCATTTACACTATACAAATCAAAAATTTGGTCTACTTTAGCTATCCAATCTAGAAAAATAGACGGCTCGGCTTCCCCTTTGAAAGTAGGCAAGTTCAACTTTGGTAGTGTAAGGCCTTGGTCCATAGCTTTATCTTCTGGATGCTTCTTTGGCGAAGGAAGGTATACATTTACGGTTCTAACTTCTTGCTTCTTCTTGTAGAAACCATGATCATGACCATGAGGTTGCTCCCCTTTTGCTTTCGCGTCCTTGTCCAGCCGTTTACTAATGGAGTCAAGTTGATGTTGCATTTGTTGAAAGGCCTTTATCCAGTCAAGTTTGCTAGAGGCACTTTCTTGATGGCTACTTCCAGTGGAAGAAGAATTGCTTGAACCTGCAGACATGGTGTTCTAATGCAAACAGCAGCAACACTTTCAAAACAAAACAAGTTAGAAACAATATTAAAATAGCAACAAAAGTCGCGCAAACAGCAGCCAAGGTTCACTCCAATAGCACCAAAAATTTAGGCTCAAGACTCACGGTTTTAGTGAAACAAAGCAAGATCACTCTACTCACATGCACTCTTCTTTCAAAATAGTAATGTCTCACAAGTCCACTTTGAGAGCACCAACTCAAGTCCAAAGCAAATGGAAAGATGTACAATCCACCCTCAATGCAAAGAAGCCAAATCAAGACAGCACATGGTAGAAGCCAAAGAATGAATGAAAACTACAAGACAAATGATGAAAATGGAACCTAAAAAATCAAGAAACTTGACACAAAAAAGAAAAAGGAGGCAGCAATCTAATGATTTTATGAAGACAAAATAGCAAGAAAAATGGAGGCAAAACAGTGGCACAAATGAACAAGACAGCAAAGAAAAATTGACACAACTAAGAAACAAGTCACACCAAAATTCTATGCATACATGAAGAGTAAGATCTAGCAATGGATGGAATTAATTTGGCAAACTTCAAACCTATATATTCTGTAATTTTATGACAAAAGAGGCTGCAAAATTAGCTATCAAACACACCAAAACAGTGGGCAAACTTCTCAGCCAGACTAGCACAAAAGAGCAACCAAATTTGGTGTTGGTTTGATTTTTATTTTAATCATACAGAATTGATATCACTAGTCTCGGCCAAGGAGGATTTAATTGAGTATGTGTATTTGATTAAAGCTAAAATTGGATGTAAGTAATGCCTCTACTAATACAGAACATACAAGCAAAGTCTACACACTTAAATCCTAGGTTGATCAAACTCAATTCAGCATACAAGAACCAAGATGCAACAAGACTCTTAAGAAGTGCAATTTCAAGAATTATTTGCTAGAAAAATCCTAAGGAGGAAACACATATGACTCAAAATCAAAGCTAAGCAAGTAAGAAAGACGCAAATAAGACAGCCAAGACAAGAACTATAAGCTGGAAAAACAAACAAAAGGAAATAGGACACCTACTTGTGGAAGACCTCCAATAGCATTGTTGTTGTTTGAAGAAATGACTGCTTGTATAATGCTCTGGACAGCTACGGATAATCACCTCCAAGCTGTGATATGAAGTGTTTAATCCTTGCTTAAGAGTATTGGTAGGCCTTCGCACCGTCCACAGATCAAATTCAGCCACCACAAGTACCAAACAACAAGCAAACAGATTAGAAGTCACACAACAGTAAGCACTGGACTGACATAGTGGAGAAAACAATTTACTGGGAACAGCACAGAACGAATTTGAACAAAGTAAAAATTGTACATGAAACTAGACACCCAGACGAAACTTTGAAAACAAAATTGCATGGAAAACGGACTAGAAATGAAGCTAAACTAAATCATACAAGTTGACTGTATTTTCACGCAGAGGCTGGGCGAGACAGAAAATGGCTCAGCGAAAATGAACATATCTAAGCTATTCTACTCTAGCATGCAATTCCTAAGAGATCAAAAACCTAAGGCTCATGATACCACATGATGGGGAAGTGCATACCTAGAGAGAATATACTAAATGACATTTAAGAGAATGGGAAAGAAATTAAAAATGGAAGAGATTAAGGAAAAGGAAACTTAGGAATTGAAGATGCGCCACCTGAACAAGCTTCCAAGATAAGCATCAAGAGGAGGACCACCACTTGCTTGACAAGATAAGGTCTGCCCAAATTTGGGACTTTAGAGACAAAATTCTATCTCAAAGAGAATTGCAAAAGTGCAAATCAACTCAAATTCATTGAATCAAGGTAAGGTGTACAAAAAGGAGACCCCTAAGCCTTCTTATATAACCTTTGGAGTGAGCTAAGATGCAAGATCTAGGAGATGTGGGACTTTTGAGGGTGTAGTCCGTCCAGCAGCTGCTGCAGGTCTTCTAGGGACTTTTGAGTCCCACATTGCTCAATTCTCTCCACTCCAAAGGGTTTATAAGGCAACTAGTTCTTGTATAGTTCAAAATATGAAAACTAGCTATGCTACTAACTCCTACACGCCTAGAATGCTCACTTTCTCTTCTCTTCTTTTTAAGATCAAGCCATGGATAGTCCCACATTGCTTGCTCTTAAAGAGAAAGAAGAGTTTATAAGCAATTATTCACATGAACTAAGAGAAAGAAATCAAAAGGCAAATACACGCCCAAAGGAAACCTATTCTACTCTTTTTTATGCTTGTTGTCACTTTGAAAGCTCTTCATTGTTGCCCCATTTATAATCATATCAGCTTCAGTGCTCTTGTGATTGGAAATAGTCACCAGCATAAATTGTTGAAGAGTTTCTTCCAACTTTGTTGATCTTTCATTGAGTGTAGACACTTGTTGCCATAATGATGGTTGTTGTTGTGGCCTATTGAATTGCCCTGATTGTCCAGTTTGTCCAACTTGTCCTTGACCTTGACCCATGCTTGCGTGAGGTTTCCACCCTTGATTGTAATTACCCTAACGGTATGGAAATTGATTGGACATGAAATTTGCATCTTCTAAGGCCGTTGACCATTGATATGGTCACCACCACATAATTCACACATCTGTTGAACCTGTGCAACTCCCTTTAACTCCTTTGGCAATTGTGCAAGTGTCTTTGTTAAATTCTCGAACTGTTGAGTTATGATTTTATTTTGAGCAAGCAAGGTGATGGACAAATTTATGAACACCAAAATGTGATGTCACAAACTTGTTTTACAATCGGCAAGTATGACCGAATCGTTTCAAGTAATAAACTTGGTAAGACCAAGTATCGTTCTCCCAAAGGACTCACGACCTAGTTTAGTTATGTGATTTGTTGATTAGCTAAGACTTAAGAACGAAATAATAGGATTTTAATATGCAAAAGACGAAAATAAACATGTATGCATGAGATTGATCAATGGCTAAAATAAAATACAAATACTTTCAATGGAATATATGGATGAGTATGTTGTTGGGGTTCATCAATTTCATCTTATCCACTCTCATATTTTAGGAATTCAACATTCAATTCATCATTGTTAATGCCACTCTCTAAATTACCTTTCAAGAAGGCTTCTCCCTAATTACGAGTTCATACGATTCCTAGCATCCCTAATAATTAGTTTATTCAGCGCAGGAGCTTAAGGCAACCAATATACTATTGGGAGAAATTCCCCAGATCTAGACTTCCCCGTACGTTTCCGTATCAACAAAATCAATAATCATGCAGTGAATGAGTTAAACAAAGCAAGCATTGAGTAAAGAAGAAAAACCCTAACTAATGATGAAAGAAAGCATAGGTCTTAAATGTAAGATGTAAAAACAAATTCCATATATGAGAGTTTCATAAGACTACATTGATTCCCCAACAACAATACAAGGTTTAGTTCACCATATTCATGGTGAAACTAGATGAACAATAATGAAATAAGGAAAGATAAAACCCTAAAAAGGTGAAGAGGTAGCCTGAGCATCCAAGATCCTCCTTCAAAGGGGTGGAAGAGAGAGTGTTTGCTTCGTCCCAGCCAAAGATACAAACCCTAGGAAACCCTAAAGCTTATATACTATTCGTAAATTAAAGAAAATTAGGCCCAAGCCCATAAAAGTGCCGCTCAGCGGTAAAGTACCGCTAAGTGGTAAGTGCGCGAGCTCGGTTCTTCCCCTCAACAACCATTTTGCCCCTCAGCGGATCCAACGTGACTTCCTGAGTGCCGCTCAGCGGTAAACTGCCGCTGAGCGGTAGTTGCGGCTCCTCCTTTTGCACTTTTTGATGTCTTTTCTGATTCCCTTTCTCTCCTTCTTCACTTCTTTCACCAAATTCACCTTAAAACCTGCACAAAAACACTGAAATCAAGCATAAACCTGTCCAGCTCTCTTATTTCTGAAAATATGAGTAAAAACATGATTTCAAGCTAGTTTCTAAGTATAAAGGTTGCTTTTAGTATCAATTTTAAGCATGAAAATAACAGTTTTTCAACTGTTATCACAACCCCAAACTTAGAACTTTGCTTGTCCTCAAGCAAACAAGATGTAACTCAATCTTCTACCTATTCATATGATGGTTCACTTATTCAAAAATCTTCTTTTCAAGATAAGTAAAAACTTCAATCAAACTTATGACCAAGATTTCAATGAAGATGTGCACATGCTTTAGTGTTCACAAATTCATTTAGTATCCAACAAATGCTATTTTTCATGAATGATCAATCAATTAAGCATGGATGTTTATGTGCTCATGGAATACTTCCTCACCAGGTAAAGTGTTTCACTCACACTCAAGTGTATAAGAGGTAATCACTCATTCACTCCACTATCACAATGTCACATGAATCAACTTTGCCTTTCATTTAACCACAATTAAAAACATTAACAAGCATGCATCATCACAAGGACTTTTCAATGGCTTATAACATGGCTGGGCTAACAAGAAAATTGGTTTTTCTGGATCACAAAATCCTTGAGTTAAGAGAATCATAACAACACAATTATTCTTATTTTTCCCAACTCTCTTTTGCATTGAGCTTTGCCTTTCTTCACTTTTCTTTCTCTTTTTCTTTTCACATTCTTATTTCTTAGCTTCTTAGCTCAATGCTTTTCCCTTTTTCTTTTTCATGCTTTCCCAACAACCCCAAACTTGAACATTTATCAATACCACACAAGATTTTCTACTTAACTCAAGGTAAAGCTTTTCAAGGATTTTCAATTTATGTTCAAGGCTAAGGGTTCAAAAGATAGAACACAAAGTGTTCTCTTTTAATGGGCTAACTTTATGAATTTGGCCAATACAAAGGTTCCAACAAACGGCCTTGATCATATGATGCAAAACAAGCAATTGATTCAATCATAGAAAACCTGGGCAAAGTCATTCATGCTTTCAAAGCAATAGCATTCAATCAATAAAAACTCTGGAGCTCAAAACCTCACATATAAGCTCATTCACATTTGACATACACATCCTGCTTAATCTCACAATCACAATCATAATATCCTGCATTTGTTCACAAAGCTTGTGAATCACCTGTATAAGCATTTTATGTGCACATCTGTCTCAACATCAATCAATCAATAATCATCATTAAGCATTACTTATCACACAATCACAGTCAATAGCAAACCATCATAACAAACCAGGTTTCCAATAGAGTACATCAAACCTAATCTAAAAACCAAAAATAAATAAGTTTAGAAAACTTAAACCAACAAAAGCATAAGCATATGATAGCATTCATCAGTAAATGCTATCCCAGCTCCTCATCAATCTGAGCTGTCCTCTGTATCTTCCTCTTCTTCCTCATCTTCATCATCTTCAAACGCATCATCATCATCAGCTTCATCTTCTTCCATCTCCCTAACTGAAGCTTCAGCTGCTTCAGCTTCTCCTCCTTGCACCGGCTCCTCCGGCCAAGCTACCACATTATGGAATTCCTCCATAGTCCACCTGTGAGCTGGAGGTGTATCATACATCCCCACAATCATCTCAGCAGTAGCCACTTGCCCTCTATGAATGGACTGTAACTGAGCACCTATAAGAGACATGTACATGTCCCTCATCTGGAATGGTTCTGCTTCATGTGTCTCAGCAGATGTCTGGCTCTGTGCTTGCCCTCTTTCTCTGCGAGCACGGCGTGGTGGAACTGGCTGAGCTGCCTCCTCACCTCCACAGTACTGTCTGTAATATGCCTCATGAATAGCTTTTCTTGGCCTTTCAAATGGTGGAGCAGAAGTGTCCACCCCAGCTATCTTACAAAGGTGAGTGATTAAGGAGGGATGTCCGAGGGGTGCTTTGTTATTTGAGGTATTGGCACACACACTAATCTCATCAACTATCACCTGCCCAATGTTAACATTTAAGTTCCTGATAGCACAGTAGATGAAGAGTGCCTTGCTGAGAGTAATATCTGACACATGTGAACATGGCTGAATGTTGGCATGAGAAAATGCCATCCAATACTTTGCAAGAGGAGTGAGATCAACCCTCCTAATGTTTACCACTGAGCCAGATCTATTCCTTTGGAAGTGTCCTCCAGGTATACATAGTACTCTTTCTACATCCTCAAAATCAGCCCCTTCTTCCATACAAAGAGCAAACTGGCACTGCTCACCAGCCCACACAATATCCAGGAAGTTATTAATAAATCAGGATCATACCTGATAGCATGGCCTCTGACATAGCCCAGATAATTTTCAGCTGGATAATCACCAATCTTCTTTGCGTTGGTGTAGAATTCTTTTACCACAGCTATGTTGGCAGGTGCAGGATATGTGGCTAGCTTTCCCCAGTCATTCCCTAACAGTTGCTCTCCAAATTGAGGAGCAAAGTTAGGTATCATTCCAACTTTTCTTTCCATGAGGAGTCTTCTGTCTTGTACCACCTTGAAGTGCTTCTCATGTTTCCGAGAGAGGAACCTACTAGAATGGGGCTGTTCTGGTTCCTTTTCCTTTCTCTTGGTTGCCATGGTTTTCAATCTCTTTCCTGAAGAGGATGTCATTCCTACATTCAAACACAAATACACAACCACAGAACATGATGTTAATCATTAGTAAAACACAGAACACAACTCCTTTCGAAGCTAAACCACCGCTGAGGGTCAGAATTTCCCCTCAGCGCCACCAGTGCCACGCAACAAATCAAAAAACCAAGTCTGGCAGAGTGCCGCTCAGCGGCAGTTTACCCCTGAGCGGTAACTCTGCAGAGTTTTGAAAAATCTCTTTTAAGCTGTCCTAACTCCACCCAAATGCAATTTTCAGTTTTCCAGATCAAAATCATGCAGTTTAATCGGTTCAAACATCAATTATATCATCAAATCATGCATACAAACCAAAACCCCTAAATATTCATGCTTTGACAATCACATTCAAAATCAAGAACCCTAGAATGAACAAAATGCTTTTTTTTTTTACTTACTTGGGTGGAGATACTAGATGCAATGAGAATGCTTCCAAGCTAGAATGCTCTCTTCCAACCCCAAACTTTGATGGCACACTAGTGAAAAAGTGAGTGGAAAAAGAATTTTCTTAAGAAGGAATAGTAAAAAGGTGTAGAAAACCTTGGAGAAGGTATGTGGGAGTGTTTGTGCAGAGAAGAGCCAACAAACAGAAGCTTATGCGCAGCTTAGGGTATAAAAATACCCTAATGGGCTCGGGTCCCGCTAAGGGGAAACTAAAGCCCATTCTGCGAGAGTACCGCTCAGCGGTAAGTTGCCGCTCAGCGGCACTTTCGTGATGTGCTCTTCTCCTTCTTTTCTTAACCTACGTGCCTCCTAAACATGCCCCTCACTGGTTCCTTGCAATTCAATTTTCAGAATACTTATGCCAAGCCCTATTATGCAGCTAAAATGAAACAAACAGAAATATTCAATCAACTGGGTTGCCTCCCAGGTAGCGCTTGTTTAACGTCACGAGCCTGACCCAAAATCCTCCAGCACCCTTCAGTAGATGCAAATCTTTCTTACCAACACCCATCAGTAGGTGTATACAAATATAGTATCCTTCAGTAGATACTCTTCCGCCTTACATCCATCAGTAGATGTAAACCCTGTAACAAACTTATAACAAAAACAACAAAATGTCCAAAAGTTCAAAATTACATTACCAAACCAAAGATTAAAAGTTCTTAAATCACTGGGTTGCCTCCCAGCAAGCGCTCTTTTAACGTCACTAGCTTGACCCAATAAAGCTCATGTTCTTTCTTCTTTTTCTTCTTTCTACTGAACTTCTTCAGAAATCTGATAAAACCAGGAACCTGTTGCGGTGTCTCAATCAGAGGAACTTTAATCTCCAACATCTTGAAGATTTCCATAAAGCACTTAAATTTCTTTTCCTTCCTATGATTCTTCTTTAGACGAGGATGGGATCTTTCATATGATTCCTTCTTCTTTCCTCTCATCTTCTTTTTCTTCCTATTCCTCTCACTAAATTTTCTCTTTTTCTTTTCTCTTATTTTTTTCTTCCCTTTTCTTTTTCTTTTCAACTTCTTTATTTTCACACAAATTTTCTTTCTCTCTTCTCTCTCAACCACTTCTTTCTCTTTTTCTTCATCTTTATTTTTCTCACTCAACTCTTCTTTTTCTTTTCTCTCTATCTTTTCCTCATCACCCCCTGTTTTTTTCTCATCAAGAATCTTGTCACTTTCAGTGATAATGGCTTGCCCTTCCTCCTTAGGGTTAACTTCAGTATTAACCTCATCATTCAATCTCTGACTAATGTAACGAAGTTGCATCTCCATTCTTTTACATGATTCTTCAATGCTTTTCTGAGTAGCGTCAGAATTTTTCAAAAATCGCTGAAGGGTTTCATCCAACCTATCCGAGCTTCCTGATGGAAAGGGTTGTTGTTGTTGCTTGTTAAATTGCCCTGATTGTCCAGCTTGCCCACTTTGTTCTTGACCAATACTTGGGTGTGGTTTCCACCCTTCATTAAAGTTTTCCTGACAGTATGGAAATTGATTGGTCATGAAGTTGACATCCTTTAAAGCTTCCACTGGAAAGGCGCATTGACCATTGATATGGTCACCCCCACATAATTCACACATCAATTCACACATCTGTGGTTGAACCTGTGCAACAGTCTTTAACTCTT
>JAHCHA010012053.1:0-11355 GCA_027742795.1 Vigna hirtella | reverse complement strand
TCCAAGGACTCCTTTCTATCAAGGCTAGTTTATTGGTTTTGATATACATTGCAATGTACTTATATATTATTCAATACGTGATTTTTAGTTTCTGTTATTGTACTTCGTGTGTTGTTTCTTGTATATGTCATTGATTTTTATATATTTCATGTAAGTTAGATAATTTTTTTAATGTGATTTTTGGCATTTTATTTTTTATTCACTTTTTAAAAATAGTATGAATCAAAGTTGGATGAATGAACGTCGTATCAGTCAAGAGTATGAAAAGGAAGTTTTTAAGTATGGCGCTCAGTAGTGATGAACGTCGGATCTCCTTGTTTTTCGACGTCAAACAACATCTTTTTTTCTTCCGATGTTAAATTGACTTCTCCGCTATGACGTCAGAGTTTAGACAGAGGTTAAATGTCAAAAGTAACATACGTCAAAACCTATTTTTGTAAAAATGTCTAGATTTTAAATCGGACAATATCTCAAATGTAATGATTGACTCTAGTGATGCTATCTTATCGAACTTAATAACAAAACACCAATACCATTTGTAGAGAACAAAAATGGTTTTCTTTAATCTTCTATTCAGAATGAACCTTGATTCTCCTTATACCTCAACTAAGAATTTTATATATCCAATAATTTTATATCACTTAAAACTCGAGCTAAAATAATTTAAATACAATTTTCTTTTTCAAGTTTTTAAAGTTTTAAGACATTAAATATTTTGATAGACTATTGACTCCAAGAATCTCATCCGACTTATAAATGAAACACATATCAATAAAACTAATTCATTGAATTAGTATATAATATTTTCAACTAGACTTCTTCGTTCCGTGTTTTTATTTCCACGACATATGTAACACGCATGCACAGCCATCGTTTACGAAAAAACTACCTACTGTTTCTAAAAAAACCAGCTAAGTCAATGCACTATTCAATTTCCCCTTAGAGTGTCGTTCATGCTATATGACTTTTATAGGAAAGTTAGATAGAAAATTTGAACATTTGTAAAGCATTTAAATACATTAAATTTAAATTAATACTATTTTAAATTATTTATTTTTTTGAAATACTTTTATTGGGATAAAATAATTTAAATTCATCAAAATTTAATTTTTATTAAGATAAAATATTTTAATTATTATTTAATACAAGAATTATTCAAATATTGATTAATAATTAAAAATAATAATATTAAATATTTCGTAGTTTTAATTGATTTTAGTTTTTTGGTTAAGAATAGTTTTCTTAAGAAAGATTAAAACAAAACTAAATAATTTACAATGATGAAAAAACATATTTTATTTTTCTTCAACCACCTTCATAAATAAACATTAATAGAGCTACATGAGCTGCTTATAAATATTTTGTATTAAAAAATATCTGTGGAAACTAAAAGACATCAATAGGTAAAAGAGAAGAATTTAAATATATATAATAACCATTTTTTTATTTAAAAAATTAATATATAAATATATATAATAACCATTTTTTTATTTAAAAAAATAATATATAAATAATTTTTTTTAATTTTATTAAATTTTATGTATTTGATCCTTTTAAATTTATATACATTAATAAAAGAAAATTTTGACATCCTATAATTGTTACTTATCCACCGTTGATAATAACTACTGTTGGGATGATAAACAGGAAAAGGAAAAATATAAGAGATATAGATAAAGATTTTCTTCATAAATCACCACTCTTTTTGGCAATTAAGGTAAATATATATCATTCTTAGCAGGGTTACATGAAAGTTCATGTGTTATATACTAAGCTCAAACAACTACTGAAGCACACTTGTTGTCCACTTTTAATCTACGAACTCAGTTATATAGACTTTTGTATGCCATATATAGTACCAAGAGATTGGTGATTGTGACTAACACAGAATTTACAAGAAGCCACAAAATTTAAAGCCAGAAAAAAATGACCAAGACCATGCATCTCACAATGATCCTTAGAAGTGAAAGTGTAAAACTTGATCAGTATACAAAACAGAACTATATGAGAGTAAACCTGAGTACAAAACTACATTATATCAAGTTGTGAGAAGCATCATGTCCTTGAATTCCTGAAAATCAAGTTTGCCATCAAAATTAGTGTCATAGGAGCAAATCATGGATGTGCTATCCTTGCCACACCTTTCATCCCACATGCCAAGCCTCTTCAACACACACTCAAGTTCTTGGCTTGTGATGAACCCATCTCCATCCAAATCAAACACCTTGAAAGTCTTCACGAGGTCCCTCTCCACCTCCTCAACTTCATCATCATCATCATTCTCACCCTCACCCTCATGAGTTCCTTCTTCTTCCTCATTCTTCTGCTTCAGCATAGATTCATAAAACAACAAGAACTCACTCAAGTCAAGCTTCTTCTTTCCCACCAGAGACTCCAGCTCTTCCATACTGTAGTTGAAACCCGTCTTCTCTAGCAGCATTTTCAGCTCCTCAAGGCTCAAAAACCCATCTCCGTTCATGTCCACTTTCTCAAAAATCCTCTGCAAATCACTGCGCGTTAGGGGACGCATTTGTTTTCTTTTTCAAAAGGGTGTTCGAATATAACAGAAAGTTTTTGTTTTTCTGCAACACTACACTCAATTGTTCATACACGCGAAGTGTATATATACATACACAGAAAAATCATGTGGGCACCACTGTGGGACATTATTGTACACAAATCTATTGAGAATTGTGATGTTGAAGATGTGGCTGAGAATGATCCAAGTCTACAGGGCAATTGTATGGTAGTTTCACAGTCATTAGATATTTATGAGTAGAATGTTCTAGTCTATAGATTACTTTTCTTCTTCAAGTGTCATTTTCATCAACATTTTGATTGGAATAGAACTGACAAAGTGTGTATTTCAAATGCGTGTTGTGTGCGTGTGGTACACTTGTTAAGAATCATCTAGAGAGTACACGTGTCAGATAGAAACAGAGATTTCTAGATACGATTGTTACTGTGTGCATAAACCACATAAATACTATGTGCTCTTTTGTTCTGTTGCTCATTTTTATCTTCTAAAAGTATTTAGGTGTGTAGTCATTTATATTAAATAAAGTTATTATATTACACATTGAAATATTTTAATAAAAAACTTTTTTAAATATGTAAATTATATTTAAATTTGTGATACATAAACTATATTTGTAATATATGGTATTTTCAATTATTGTAATTTTTTGAGAAATACTGACATCAACTTAAAACTGATAATGTAAAAAGTAATAAACTGAAAAGGCTAAGAAACTAAGTTAAAAATAAAATCCTCAACTGGTGTTAGAAACATAAAAGAACATGTCATATGTACCTTATGAGCATAATCTTGAAAATAAAATATGTACAATCAAAATCTCATATATTAAACAGTAATATAATAGATTTCCATCAATATAGTAAGATTTTTAAAATTAAAAATTAGATCTCACATATAATATTATGTTTTAAGAACAAAATATTTTTTTAATATAAATAATATGCCTTGTCACTAATTTAAGAATTTTTTTAAGTATATTAGTGTAAGAACATATGTATGCATTTTGTTCCGCTCATGATATTTCTGATGCTCTTTAAAACAAGCTTTCAGATGTTATTCCCAAAAGGAAAAATATTAGGGGAAGGCTTGAATTACATGTTATTTCATAAATTTGTCAAATTAATCCCTTTTATAAAATTTAATTTATATAAATTAGGAAAAAAAATCTATAAAATCAAAAAGATCTTTTATTAAAAAATTTCAAAGAATCAAATATCTAAAAAAATTCAAAGAATCAAATATCTAAAAAATTTTGTGGCTTAGAATTAGTTTATGGTTTTTTTTATAGGTTGATTATTTTATTTTTAATAATATATTTATAATTTGAAAAGTTTTCTGATTAAGTTAATCTATTGGTCTAATTCATACTATAAAGTTAAATATTCTTAAATCAAAATATAAAATTTTATTAACATTTAGTTTCTTATTTTTTAAATTTTATAAAATAACGTCTATTTTTATTCAATTTTAATATACAAAAATATTTATGTTAGATAAGTATTGTTTTATAAAAATAATAACTTATTTGATATTTTTATGGTTGATTCCTTCTAGAAAAAATCATTTCATTTTAAACATAAATGTGCTTATTATATTTTAGATGTGAAAACTCAAAATAAGTAAAAAACTTATTTATATATAATATTTTTTTAAATAATTTATCAAAATAAATTCTAAAAACTTTAGAAACATGAAAGAATTAAAAGAAAATGTGTTTTTATAATTGTATTCAAATACAAGTAATTTCTAAACTTATAAAAGAATGACTTATTTTGAACATTTTTTTTTCAAAATTACCTTAAAAAGTTTAAAGAAACTCAAAATATATTATATTTTCAACTTTTCAAAATAATAAAATTATATATCTAAAATATGATTACAATTAAAAAATTATTTTGAATACTTTTTTATAAAACCAATATTTATATATTTATATTTAAAGAAAAAGATATTAGTAAAATATTATGCGAAATCATAAAATTGTTTCAAAAAATATTTCAAAACAAATGAAAAGAATGCATTAAGAATGAACTAATTTAATTTTGTAGGTGAGTCCACTCTAACCCTATCCCAATCCACTTTGTGTGAGGCTTTAGGGGCTGAGGCTTTTAAAAAGCCCCTATTAAATGAGTCATAAATGCAAGGCTTGATTTTCCAGGGTGTTAGGGTGAGCCTATAGGCCATGGACTCAAATCACAACTCTATTTTTCCATAAAGATATTCCATTCATTATCGTACTAAACCAAAATAAAAAATTTGCATTTAAACTTTCTCAATTAATTGTACAAGTAAAAAATAAAAAAATTGCAAATAACCGTTGTTAATTGTTGTAAAATAAATTTTATAATAGAGAAAAGAAGAAAAAAAAGGAAGAAGAGAGAATAAAGACTTATTTTCTATATATTATTCTCGGAGAAAAAGTTTTATTTATAATTTAAAGGATACAACTGAAGGGTTACATTAGTTAAATAAATCATATGAGTAATTGTACTAAATCAATTAATTATGAGTAATTGTAGCAAATCAATGGACAACTATTTATTCATAACATTTCTCTTTGGGTATCCTGTCCTGTGATCAGAGAATGTCCCTCGTTAAAATCTTAGCAGAAAAATTCCTTCAGGATAAAATCCTAGTCAAGGGAAAAGAGTACATAATTCTTTATTCTTCAATACAATATTATTCATCACATATTTTATTTCTCCCCTCATGTACACTTACATCATTCTCTATATCACCCATTTCAATTGTTGATTCTATTTGTTTCGAGAATAGACCATGTAACGCCCCTTACGGAGTGCCACTAGAAAATAACAAAATCCAAAATTTTACGCCAATTTTTTTTTTAAATTAACATCGCGGAACTAAACCATCAAAAGTCTAAGCGTCTTACAACATAAGGTTAAAACCTTACAAATATCAAATTCATTATTCAAAGACATAGAATTACTTTAAAACATGATAAGTTCCCCATAGTATTTCCCATAACTCTCGTCGTGCTACTTCATCTCTGCCTCATCTGCAACGCCATCTACTCCCGTACAAGTACGATCATCGTAGGTGGAACCACAACTACAAAATGAAAGGGTGAGTAAAGAAGAACCTAACATAGCATATAATTTCAATATCAAAATATCACAACTTAGATTATCCTAGTCACAACCTTACATTACAACGCAATATTCAACTCATAACTCAGATCATCACCACTCAGACTATCAAAGTCACAATATTAATAACTCAGATCATCACCACTCAGACTATCAAAGTCACAATATTAATACCTCAGATTGTAACACCCCTTATAGGATATATTACTAATAATAATAATCTTGAAGCATGAATCTTATGAAAGTGTTTTTTTTTTTTAAACAATACATCACATAAACAAACCATACACACATAAAGTGTTGTAAGTTCATACATTACAACAAACCAAATCTTAATTGTTTCCTTAAAATAACAAAATCAAACGAACATAAATAAGAAAACATTATAAAAATCCCAACAAGTTTTATTTCCCGTCTCTCTCGAAGAGCTATTCCAATCCAGCTTTGTCTGGAATACCATCTACTCCCGTACAAGTACGATCATCGCAGGTGGAAACCACAACCACAACATGCAAGGGTGAGTAACCAGAAGTATCATATAAAAAAAAACACATCATAAACCCGTTACATATAAACTGTAACAATTTCCATGACTTAATATAAATCGACACACATGACATTGTAGACTAGTCTTTCATAAACTAATGTTGTTTCCTTGTAATTCGTCTTCATAACCTGTTCTCAATAACAGGCGACTCGAGTCGTCTTCCATCGCGACTTCAGACCTATCTCCCCGACTCCTCAAGGACTAACGAGTAAAAATATCGATACTACGCGTAACGATGCACTATACTCAACACGAGCCGAAGTCATTGGGCGAGACATTCACCTCCTCGCGCAGAAGAAGGTGACACTCGAATCTCAGTCTCACGCGAGACTCGCATTTATTATAATATTAAAATGCTCACAAGACAGACGAAGTTACAAGTAAATAACATAGTGTATGTACCAACATCAAACAAAAATAAACGTGCTCAATCACGGATTCATACATATTCTCAATAACATGTATAAATAAACCAATATTAAATCAAGAAAATAACCAACAATTCTCAATAATTGTTTTAAAATACTACCAAAGAAATTACGGATTCATACCTATTCGCCGAACGTTATTTGGACGGACACTATTCACCAAACGCTATTTGGACGAACACTATTCACCTAACGCTATTTGGTCGAACACTATTCACCGAATGCTACTTGGACGGACGCTATAAGATCAAGCGTAATCAGGCCGAACGCTACACACCGAGCACCATAATAGATTGAGCACTATTTGGCCGAGCGCTATTTGAACGGACGCTAAGATTGAGCACTTCGACTTAACTGTTTGTACGAACGTTCAAATATCAAGCATCATCAAAGACCGAACGCTTATGATCCAACCCTAAGAATCCAAATTAAGGACGAACGACTACAATCACTAATACATCAAACCGAACGCTCGAGATTCACACCAAAGAATCCAATTTAAGACCGAACGCTCAAAATCAACAATACACAAAATCGAATTCAATATTTGAACCTAAGAATTTAAATTAACACCGAACGCTAAAATAACTAATTCACCAAAACGAACGTTCAAGATCTTAAACCTAAGAATATCAAATTACAGACTGAACGCTTACTAATACACCCAAAACCGAACGTTCCAGATTCAAACCTAAGAATATCAAATATAGATCAAACGCTTAAATTACTAAAACATCAAAACCGAACGCTCAGGATTCAAGCCTGATAATACTAAATTCAGCCGAACACTACAGTCACCCATACACGAAGACCGATCGCCGAACGCTCACCAAAACAAGACCAGAACGAACGCTAACGCTCGTTACTGGAGGATACGAGACCGAACGGTTATTTGGCCGACCATTATTGTCGAGCACTGTTGGGACGAACGTCTAATATGTTACTAAATTTCACCCAAGGACGAACGCTAATGCTGGGTACATCAGAATATAAAACCGAACGCTCATAGTATTTTGGCCGAACACTAATTGGTCGAGCCATTTGGCCGAACGCGCGTTCTGCAGAATTCTGCAGAATCGCACCAGATTTCCAGGAACCCCAATTTCATCCCCTTCTTCCCAGATTTGCATCAAATACAGATTATTTCAACAATCAAAGAAATAAATCTAGCTCCCCTTACCTTCTACCCATCATACAATATGTTATAACCCAAGTTAAACCCCTTACCTCTAGTTCCAGTGAGTTTCCAAAATCCTTTGAGTTTCAAAGCAAAGACCAACAAGATGCCTTCCTTCCCTTGCGTAGTAACAATGTTCCCCACCCGTCTAAAACTATCCTCCAAGCTTAGTATTTAGTAGATTTTTCCCACTCTCTCACACATAATATGGTTTATATAAGATGGTAGGGTTCTCATTAAGTCCTGCTCATGTTTTATATGCACCATGCAACTTAACTATATGTTTCTTTTACTTAACTCTATAATCTATCCAAAACCCTACAAAACAAAAGAAGCCAAGCTATGGAAAAATATTTCAACACCTACTGCCGACACTGTCACCTTCAGAAACTCAAATCATGCAAAAAGAGGAAGGACAAGTATAAATCTATGTTTTCTCTCCTATCATAAACATGAAAAGCCAAAAGCATAAAAACTTTAGAAAATTCCCTTCAAGCCTCTTACACTTTCACGTGCTCCACCCAACAATGCCTTCTCACCATTATTTTATTTTCATCACTATAAGACCCACACCTCCCCACCAATGAAAATAAAACAACTAGGAAACATTACTTAACTATTCTTTCAAACAATTTTCTAAAATTAAGATAACATTAGTTCTAATTAATTTATTTTATTCACTTTCTTAATATTTTCATTACACAAATACATATCATAATTAATTATTTAGTAACACAAAATATAGTAAAATAAAAATATATTTTTATTTTACACAGGTCTTACATTCTCCCCAACTTTTAAAATTTTCGTCCTCGAAAATTAAGGTATTACTCAAATAAGTGTGGGTACTCTTTTCTCATAAAATCTTCTAGCTCCCAAGTTATCTCTTGAGTTTTCTCATTCCAGAGCACCTTCACCTTGCGAATCTCTTTTCCCCGCAACTCCTTCGTTTGTACTTCTAACATTCTTATTGGTCCGACTTCAAAAGTAAGATCTTCACGAACTTGAATGTTGTCTTCCTCCAATACATGAGTTGGATCATAAACGTACTTCCTTAGCTGCGACACGTGAAACACATTATGCAGGTTTGCCAACTGTGGCGGTAAAGCTACCTCGTATGCTACTGGTCCAATCTTCCTAATAATATCATAAGGACCAAGAAACTTTGGTGATAACTTCCTTGACTTGATAGCCCTACCCACGCCGGTCATCGGTGTCACACGTAGAAATACGTGATCTCCTTCGTTGAACTCAGGCGGTCTTCTTCTCTGATCTGCGTACGACTTCTGCCTGCTTTGAGTTGCTCTCATTCTTTCTTGAATAAGCTTCACTTTCACAGTAGTTTGTTGTAACAACTCAGGGCCCACCACTATAGATTCTCCATCTTGAAACCAACACAATGGAGTTCTACATCTTCGCCCATACAAAGCTTCAAAAGGCGCCATCCCTATGCTAGAGTGATAACTATTATTGTATGTAAACTCAACCAATGGTAGGACCTCGCTCCAACCTCCCATATGATCCAACACGCAAGCTCTCAACAAATCTTCTAATGACTGAATAGTCCTCTCAGTCTGTCCATCTGTTTGAGGATGATATGCTGAGCTCATCCTCAACCTTGAACCCAAAGCCTCTTGTAACATCTGCCAGAACCTTGATGTAAACCTTGGATCTCGATCTGAGACAATGCTATCAGGTATACCATGCAATCTCACTATTTCGCGAATGTACAACTCTGTCAACTTTTCCATTGACATACTTAGGTTGATTGGCAAAAAGTGAGCGCTCTTCGTTAATCGGTCAACTATCACCCAAATGGAATTTTGACCCCTCAATGATCTTGGTAAGTGAGTCACAAAGTCCATCGAGATGCTGTCCCATTTCCATTTAGGTATATCTAATTGTTGTAATAATCCACCTGGCCTTTGATGTTCTATCTTTGCCTTCTGACATACCAAACAAGAAGCTACGAATTCTGCCACATCTTTCTTCATTCCGCTCCACCAAAAGGATTCTTTTAAGTCCTTATACATCTTGGTCATTCCTGGATGTATACTAAGACTACTCTTTTGTCCCTCTTCCAATATTAGTCTTTTCAAGTCTGTTTTCGCTGGAACACATACTCTATGCCGAAAACGAAGAATGCCATCACTGTTCAAAGCGAAGTCTTTGACTTGATCACTCCCCAACAATTTCACAATACTTTGCAACTCTAAATATGTTTCTTGCTCTGCTTTCAATTGTTCTAAGAATCCACTTGTGATCTTTAGATGACTACACCACATTTGACCTTGTCCCAACTGCACACCAAGGTTCATGTTCCGCAACTTTTCTAGTAACTCCAACTCCTTGATCATTAAGGCAGACATTTGTACCCGTTTTCTGCTCAAAGCATCAGCAACAATATTTGCTTTTCCAGGATGATACTGCAACTCAAAGTCGTAATCCTTCAGATATTCCATCCACCTCCGTTGTCGCATGTTTAACTCCTTTTGATCAAACAGGTATTTCAGACTTTTGTGATCGCTGAAAACTTGAAACCTCGCCCCATACAAATAGTGTCGCCAAATTTTCAAAGCAAACACCACCGCCGCCAACTCTAAATCGTGTGTTGGATAGTTTCTTTCATGCACCCTCAACTGTCGAGATGCATACGCCACTGGTCTCCTTAGTTGCATCAAGACACAACCCAAACCTTGATATGATGCATCGCAGTATACTTCAAACGTCTTATTTGTGTCTGGAATAATTAGTACTGGAGCAGTTGTCAATCTTCGCTTCATCTCCTCAAAACTAGCCTCACATTGATCTGTCCAAACAAAAGGTTGGTCCTTCCGTGTCAACTGAGTCAAGGGACCCAGTATCTTGGAGAATCCCTCAACAAACTTTCGATAATAACCTGCAAGACCAACAAAGCTTCTTACTTCGATCACAGATGTAGGGCGTTCCCACTTTAACACTGCATCAACCTTCGCTGGATCAACTGAGATTCCTTGAGCTGATATCACATGTCCAAGAAACTGAACTTCATCCAACCAAAACTCACATTTCGATAGCTTCCCATACAACTGATGTTCCCTCAGAATCCCCAACGCTGTTCGTAGATGTTCAGCATGCTCCTCATGATTCTTTGAATAAATTAGAATATCGTCGATGAATACAACGACAAACTTATCCAAGCAAGAACGGAAGATGCGATTCATGTAATCCATGAAAATAGCCGGAGCATTTGTCACCCCGAAAGGCATCACAACATACTCGTAATGCCCGTAGCGTGAGCGAAACGCTGTCTTCTGCACATCCTCAGATTTGACAAGGATTTGATGATACCCTAACCGCAAATCTATCTTTGAAAACACGCCAGCACCCTTCAATTGGTCTAACAGATCATCAATCCTTGGCAACGGGTACTTGTTCTTAATAGTAACCTTATTCAATTGTCGATAATCAATGCACAACCTCGAGCTTCCGTCCTTCTTCTTAACCAGTAACACAGGTGCACCCCATGGTGAAACACTCGGCCTGATAAACTTCTTCTCTAGCAATTCTTCAAT
>JAHCHA010012050.1:946-12718 GCA_027742795.1 Vigna hirtella | reverse complement strand
TGAATTACTGTTAAATGTGATATTCTGAATATATAGTTTTGGCTGTATTTTTGGAATGTCACAGAAACCAAATGCGTTTGCCTAAAATTAGCCATATAGTTATTCCCACATAGTTTATATAAACTGTACTCTTAAGTCGAAATATTTATATGTACTTACATTAGCTGAAACAAATAGTAATAACTTGAGTTAATTTGAGTCTTCAGGATGATCACAATGGAAGAAGTCTTGGTTAACTTTCTTCAGGATGATCACACTAGGTAACATTTATTCTATAATTTGAGTGGTGTTTAACTTGAGTATTAGTCCCAGGTATAGTTAAATTCATGTTTTACCTGTCTTAAGGATGGTTCAAAGACAAATTTGAAGACTCAGTGGATCCCTTCAAATTGTTTCAACGGAAGGGCCAGGGAATGATTCTAAACAATTTTATGTTTTTCTTCATGTTTCTCGTGTGTATGTACTTATGGCCCCTAAAAGAAGAAAGCAATGTGTGTTAGAAATGAGAGAATACATTGTTGCAATTAGTGTTATTAAAATTGGAGAAGCACTGTTGCATCACAGATTTCATGGAAAACGCAATCACAACACTGTTGTATTGTGGAGCTTGCTGAAAACATCATCAAGGTCGTGTTTATGGCTGCATGTTGTGTCATAGATATTGTGTTGTGGGTTGGTGTAATCTGTGGAGTTGGCCAGGTTTTTAGCTTTTTCTGAAAGCTGGAGTCCATGGAGGCAGAGTGGATCTGGTTCTGCAAGGGATGTTAAGAGCTCTATGTGCTTGAGTTTGAAGAAAATGAAATCAAAGGGGGCTGGGTTTGGTTTGCGTTAATCATAGGAGAAGGCTATATATGTTTGAACCTGATTCTTAAATTGACTCACGATACTTTAGAAATCTTACATGCAACACGGACCATTTAAAACGCTTCCATATTTCCTCACATGGCCTCTTCTTTATCCTATTTAGTGTTTATTCACTTGGCCATTTTGAGTTTTAGATTAAACCCAATATCCCCCCTCGAGGAATTTCTCTCTGAAGATTAGACAAGACTGTTTCAGTCTCAAGATTTATTTGCATGTAGCATAATACTTTATAATATGCCACTTTATATTTGTGTGTGTGTGTATATTATATTTCAACCACTGCGCCTTTTGCTGTTTGTATGCAGTGCTATCTGCTATTTGATACACTGCATTTCAAGTTTTCTTGCAATATTAATAGTCTTAAGGTCTTAATGTATGTTGATTAATATGTAAAGGGGATTTTGTAGAATAGCTTTAAAGCTTTGTCAGTCATTTATGGCATGTGACCATGGCTAGTTTTTGTGGCATTTAAACATATGCATGGTGTGCTAAATAGTTATTTTACAATGAAGTTTTTCTTTCGCTGGTAGACTGGATTATCTAATATGCTTCTTAATATCTGTTTTTATTGACTATAGTTCAGATGGGATCTTGGAATTGGAGCCAATGAACTCTTACAACCGTCTTCTCTTGCATCGCCTTGCTGAGATATTTGGGTATTTTTCTCCTGAATTTTAGTTTAGTGGATTTCAAAATTCCTTTCTGGTTTCATTTTGAATCTGTGTCTATTTTTCTTTTCATTTGATAGCTTTATAATTGGTGCCAGGTTTGCACATGAATCTGTTGGTGAAGGAGATGACCGTCATTTGATTCTGGAGAGATGTCCAGATACGTCCATGTAAATGAACTTCCTTTTGTTTCTCTCTTGCTATTCTTATTTCAGGCAAAATTTGTATTACTTTATTTTATGGCTTCTTTTTGTGAAATAAACTCCGTTGGATGGATTCCAGACCTCCAATCCTTGTTAGTGATATCCTATGGAAGTATGATGACGAACCTCAATCTTTGGTTACTTCCCACCAGATATTAAGGAGAAGCGAAGCCTCTTCAGGTAATGAATGCTGCTGATTCTTAGATCAGCAGCTACCGTAGCACATCATATACACTATTAACCTACCTGTAGAATCTACCATTATCAGTAAGTTGGATTTTTTCTATGATGTGGGTTCCTGTTCGGGTTAGGTAGCGTTAATCTGTGTGATGCATATTTCAGTCTCGCAGACAAACAAAACATCCTTTTCAAAGTCATTGGAGGAGAGGAAAGCGGCTTATTTAGTTGCTCGTGAGAGAATTTTCTCTATGAAGTTGGAAGAGGTAAAAGAGCCTGGTGAACAAAAGCCTCGGAGTGTGCCTGTGGTTGCCCGCAGAATGATTGCTCATGCACTGGGTCAAAAAATTCATACAAAGAATCAGAGTGGCTTGGCTAGTGACAGTATAAATGATGGAGGCCTCAAAGATGAATTGAATGTTCAAGATAAGAACAGTGAAGTGTCCAATCTCACGAAAGATTCTGAAGAGATTTTATGCCTAAGAGGGAATCCAAACTACAGAATAAGAAACAGTAGCAGTTCTAATGCATCCTCACATAATAAAAGGAATGATCAAACACCAGTTCACGAAGAGTTGCCTCTGTTCTCTCAAGATACAACACAAGGGCAAACTATAAATAAAGACTACATGAAAAAGGAGCACTTGGGAGCTGCAAAGAGAATGTTTGCACATGCTTTAGGAGTGCAATCTGGGAAGGATGGTTCAGTTCCTAGAAATAGAAGTGGAGAAATAAAGAAGAATTAAGCTGAGAAGGTTTTGGTATATTTAGAACAGAATGATATTCTGTTGCCCCAATGGACCTCTTAGGTGCTCCCCCGGTTTCAAATTTCAATCACAGTCACGAAGATGAGTAATGAGCTTTCTTTACTCAGGAGATACATGCAAATGACTATCGTAGTATTATGTTGGTTGCTTAGCTCTTCTGTGACTGCTGCTGGAGTAACAACTTCCCTAGCAGCCAAGTCAAAGGGCATCATGAAAGCACTATCCAGAAAAGTGTAACCTCTTTTGGTTATGTTCGAAGATGAATGAACAGGCTATGGTGTTTTGGCTCGTCAGCTATATGTTGTTAGACATGCAGTTCTAGTTTCATACTATGTTTAGTTTGTTCTGTCAATGTGATGGTTTTCATTATGGCTGTTCCCAGGGCCAGCAGGGTGCAATGCTTGATTTCACCTATCATGGAGGGTCTTTATTATTTATATATTAAAAATTAAAATCGTAAATTTAATCTGTCATGCTTAGAAATTCCAACTTTCTTCCTCGTTACCCTTATATACGGTGTCAATTGTGTCATTCACTTGGTGGCTGTTTGATTTTAGAAAATATTTTCAACTTTTTCCAGAAGTTTTTATAAAATACAAAGAAGTTTATAGCAGTAGAGCAGCTTTCAGGGAAGTTCACGGAACTACTTTCAAACCCTAAGTTAGTAGTTTTCTTCAAAAAATATAATTTATTTAATATTTAAAGTGACATTGGAAACTTATTTTGGATCATTTAATTAACTCAAGTTATTACTATTTGTTTCAGCTAATGTAAGTACATATAAATATTTCGACTTAAGAGTACAGTTTATATAAACTATGTGGGAATAACTATATGGCTAATTTTAGGCAAACGCATTTGGTTTCAAATTTTGCCAGGCCTCAGTTTAATACGTTAAGGTTTAAGAATAATATTGTTGATATAAACAATATAATAAATTTTATAAAAATATTTTAGAAATATTATACTACGTCTTAATTCTTTTACACAAAGTGTTATAAGACATCGAAATACCAATTCCTTTTCTAAATTTATCCATTATTTGCAGAATATTATTAATAACACAAACAATTGTTGCTATCATTGAACTTTTATTTTTAAACTGAAGTAAAAATTCGATTTGGAACTGATTATGTCTCGGGACGAACTAATTAAATAAGTTATCTTAGCCTTAAGATATGATTATTAGATAATAACAAAATTTCATAATAGAATAAGCTTAATACAATTTTTGCCTTAAATCCTAGATTAGATATGGTCCTTATAAGAACACTATATATAAAAAATTAAGCCAGTAAGATTTTCTACTTTACAGCTATTGATGGTCGACTTAAATTACAAATAATTTTATAAATGAAATAAGATTGCCTCGAATAACAAACTAACGACCAACTTATACATGTTTGCTGTGACTGAATGAATGTACTTTTAAATATTAATTTTCAAAAATACACAAACAGGATTTTAAAAAACAAAATTATAAACATTCATTTCCAATAACAATATATTAGCCAACTACTGGTCTATTATTTTAGACAGTTGCACGCTTGCCACAATCTCCAGAAAAACTCGGTTCTCCTAAACCAATTTGCTCACTCCATAGCTTTTAGCATTTGAACATCAACAATTATCCCCTTTAGCTAGGGATTACAGGACTGTTTACAATCATAATTACTCAACAGATTCATATACATGATGGGAAATTGAAAAGTATCAATTTTCAATACAAAGACCAATGAGCAAAGGAATTCACCCAAAAATATGGAACACTGGGTGATAAATGACTTGCAACTATTAATTGGCATTGTGGTTTATAGTACAAATTCCTCGTTCAATTATCCAGAAATCCGCAGTCCAGTATAATAAAACACCAGGGAATGATGGAACACCAGTCCAGTATAATAAAACAGAGAGGAGCCATGGCCAACACTAACATGCTTGACCAACATTATCCATCACATCTCAATGTCTTCAAGATCTGGGAGAGGAAACCGAAGAATTGCAGCAATGCCACTTATCTGGGCTAGTTCTGTCCAGTAATATAAAGTTGACATATTCAATTTCAAACAGACAGGAAATTAGAACATAAAATGTTTGTTCAGAAATTTCATTTATTTCCGTGAAGCAGCTCTAAATAACAAAAGGGGGAAGAAAAAAAGGCATAACGTTTTAGTTTATATATTGTGATCTTATTACTTTTATTTTACCTTTTTCAATAATTGTTCACCATTCTCAGTCAATGAATTTCTAGGATCAATAATATCCCAAAAAGTTAAAGAATAATGAAATTAGTAAAACTTACGCTCTCCAGAGACATGCATGGATGAAAATACATGGACAGATCCTCCTGAATCCTTAACAGAGTTGACCAAGTTAACAAACTTTTGTCTTGTTGATATATCTGAATTCCTATAACCAAAAGCAAATAGTGAAGACACAACTCCATGGCAACATCAAACAGAGAATTTTCAGGATTAAATTCCAAATCCCAAGTTAACAAATAGGATGCGAAAGCAAATGCAAAGATAAAGTTAAGTGATAATGCTATACGGGCTCAAAAGTAAAAACCAAAATATCTTTCTTTAAAACAAAACCTGAAGTAAAAGGTAGTTTGCAAAGAAGTTTGATCTAAACCAGTTTCAAAGATGAACAAAGAGATACATAAGATACACGGTTAAAATAAAACAAACAAAAAGAAAAAAGACGCAGGAAGCCAAAGTATGAATCTGATAGATCAATCCGGCATTTTGTCTTTCATTTAAGAATATTTTGCGATTATATCATGCAAACCTGAAAAGATCATCTGTGATGAGAAGAGTTTGTACAGCTAGGCGTTCATTGGCAACCTCAACATGTTTCATTCCATAACATGCGCGTGATGGATCCTGTTCCACATCAAATACATATTCAATCAGGATTTCCTATATTTCTGAAAATGCAATATTTAGGTAAGCTGTTTCTACAGCTTTGAAGAGACAATAATCCAAGGGAGAAACATGAGTACTCCTTTTATGCTAAGGTGATACTTCCTTTAGATTTTTTATTCTCACTCTAAACCAGATTTTTAATACTTTTTGTGCACAAGAATAAGAAAAAAAAATGTACTTTTGTAGAACAGACAGAAAAATAATGGTTTCCCATGATAAATCCTCTGGAACATGACTTTTTTTAGCTTACCCAGCATCCACCCAGTTACATTGGTAACTCTCGATTGGGTTCAACAAATACTAAACATCATTACGTAAGAAGTATAATAAGGAGAAAGTATTAGCACAATATAATTGAGATAACTTTTACTTTCGATAAAAGTATGATGTTATTTGAATTTTAAACACCTAATAAAAATCTTAGAATGAAAAACAGAAAGCAAATTTGATGGAAGATATGCTTCTCATGCAATTCAATAAAGTAAACATCTAACTACATGGCATTCTAATCATAAAAATAGGCAAGGTTAACAAATGCATCTGAAAAGAAAACCTGACATTTGAAAGCATGTTGAAGAAATCCTTCATAACTCGAACCTGAAAAACAAGGAAATAAAAGCTTAACCCACACTCAATATAAAATAAGTAAACATAATACGGAATTTTTTCAGCAGTGCTAAAGAGAAAAGTAAAAGATACGGGCTTTGATGGTACCTCTTGTGCTGCTTTAGTATCTTTTATCAAATTCATGACATTTGGAGCATCCAAAACCTCCCTTAAACTATGCCTACAGATAATAAATAATTAGGCTAAAGAGATAAGATAAAGAAAATACAGCAGTGCCCACAAGCAATTGAACTTAAAAGTTAATCCTTAAAATAAGAGTCAGTTACTCTATGTTTGCAGCCATATTTTTTAAGTCAATACACATAAGAATATTACACAGAAGAAAGATTAAGCAAGTCAAGCCACAGTTAATTGATCAGCAAGCACAACAATCTTCACATGTTCATGTTAATTCTAATTACCTTACGAGGCTTTTGTAGCATACTAAAAAAGTAGGAAAATATGCAAATAAAGAAAGCAACCATACTTGTATCCTGAAGTTGTATGCACAAGAATGATGCGTGATTTGTTTTCAATAATAGCTCGCAACTGTCTTCGTTCTGCCTCCAAAAATAAGTGACGATGAAACTGATCCTGAAACAGAAACAGAATTTCAAAATCCTGTCTTCACTTAAGGAAGCAAAAACCACTAAAGATGATTTTATACTATTAATAATAATACATGCAAACACACAATCAAATTTGTAAATATTCACCACGAATAAAGCAAACACGAAATAATTGCTCACCTTTGTAAATCCTGGACTTGCAATTACAGCACAACGAACCACGTTGAAATCGATATGTTTCAAGAAAGCCTAAACAGATTCGTAGAATTCCAGTATATTTGTCAATGCGCCTTTTACACTTTTTGTTGAATGTAAAATATATATGATTAAATATAAGAAAGAAATACTAGGGCAAAAGATCATGATAATATCCTCTTAACCAAGAGTAAAGAAACATATAAAATACATTCATTCATACAATAAGGAGATATTTGATAACTGGCATTCTCATTCTCATCCAGGCATCTAATATTATCCAACAAGATGCCCATATTTGGTGCATGGGTATGATATTATTACCGTGAGTATCTCATTGCTCGGGGAAAGGAAGTGGCTATAAGTCAACTAATGAAGAACACCAATTCAAAACTAGCTACACATATATAACATAATAAGAATCAGGTGATATAGCTTTGAGGGGTGTTTGAATTTGCATTATAGCATTAGCTTTAATTTCAGAAAACACCTTAATTGAAAAAAAAATTATAAATCATAGTAAATCCATTTCAATTTTTTTAATGTGGAATATGTATCACTAATGAGAATAAATGCTAAAGATAAGAAATTTAATTCCTTATTTACCTGCATAACATTCTCGAAGAACTTATCCAAAGCCTACAAAATGGAGGGATGCTTTAGAATTGTATCACTCAAGTTATATAATTCATTCACTGACGTCTTACAATAGGGTGACAGATCTTACTTTCTCATAACCAGCAATTGCAGGCCCATGCTTGCGAGGAATAGATGTTTCTATCCGCGATCGAGTAACAGTCATACTGTTTTATTGGATTAATACGATGAATCATTTCATTGTAATGACACAATTACATGGAAAACATAAACTAGAGTATCAACAAGAAGCAGAACGTGTATTTAATTTCCAGTGTTTGTGGTTACCCACAGAAATCAAAATAAAAATAACAGTGACCAAGTTTAATATGAGTGCTGAGCAAATTATCTTATGGATAAAATGCTATTATAAGTAATACATATAAATGAAACCTAGTAAATTTATAGCCAACCTTCTACCAACAAGGAGGATATGAGCTAATCCTTCCTGCATCAACACCACTGCTAGATCAGCACTTGCACCAGGATCTGCAAAATATGCATGGGATTTTCATTCACAGTTTTGATTACTAAGATTTACACCAACAGTCAGACAACAAATGACCACACGAGGATTGTTAACCCTTTGTTTGCTTGAAAAACATGACTGGTTCTATATGATAATTTATTTCATTCTTTCCACCATTTTTCTAAAACAACTATTTAAAGGTGTGCAGGAGATTTAAGACATCTGATAAAGTAGAAATTCAACAATTTTATCAAGTGAAAATAGGTAAAGTAATATCTTCATTCTTCAAATTAGAATATTTTGTAATTTCCACGCAAACAGACTACGCCACTAAAATTTCCATAATTATAAATATCTATAAAAGAATTGAGACATTCATATAATTTGATACGTACCAGAGGCCTGCTGTAGCACCTCCAAAGCCAAAGAATCCCAAACATCCTACAAGAGGCAGAATATAATATTCAGTAATTGTGATTCAAAAAGGTACCAGTGGGCTGCGAACTATATCACAATGTGATTTTCATAAAGATTCCTCACCACTCATTTCTTAGGTTACATTTTCTATTCTAACCATAATGGCACAGTGATAAATACAAGCAAAAGGCCTGGCTTATATGCATATGAAGCACGAGTTTAACATTGCGAAATGATTTGTAACAAGAAGCACAATGATTCAAGAGAAAATACCTTTCTGACCACAAACGGTCGCTGCAGTTCAAGTTCTAGAGTATGGAAAGCTCCTATCTGCAACGAGTTACAAAGATGAAAACTTAAGTTCGGCAGTAACAATTTGGAGAAGAAATCTGGATGACAGTCGCAGTTCACTACCTTGACATGTTCATTCTCTAAAATGTTCTTTCCACGAACACGCAGAATAGAACCTTCTTTGTCATAATCAGCAACCTAGTATAAAACAAAATCAAGATAACACAACCTGAAAAACCGAACAGAAATCCTACTGATAGCACAAATACCTCTTCGACTTTAATTTCCAGTTTGAGCTTAACGCGCTCTGCATCTCGACCGCCATGAGCGGCCTCTCTAACAACCTTCCTATTAAAGTTACAACAAGCAAGAAAACGAAAGAAATATGAAAATTGAAAAACAGATTATGCGATCAAAGAAAGCAAGAATTGAGAGAAAATAGCACCTAACAGTAACGGCCATGACAGAGTCTCCGGGAGCAATCAAGTTATACGCAAACCACAAATCATCGGAATCCACCGCCACCATCTGCATAGTGCACAGAATAAACGTGAAGAAGAAATTTCATGGAACTAAGGAAACTGAAGTGTGGAGAATAGGAATTGAACCTTAACGCTACCAGGTCCATTAGGAACGATGTCTCTGCGAACGATCCTCATGGCTGTGGATACCACCGGCGCTAAACACCACACTTTCTTCCTTTTCTCTCTCTCCTTGAAACGACGGTTGAAAGCGCACGTCCCCACTCACTGTCACCAAACAATGGCTCGGGCTGTTACTAAGATTTACACCAACAGCACCATATTCTTACAGATGATAGGAAACGTCCACAGAATCGGCATGTATTCACGCTTCATAACTATAACACTTATTTGCGTTCTGATCATTTTGGACTTGAAGAATTACCCACGGCGGACTTTGTGAGTAACCTTGAATTTGCAAATCTTGTCGACTTTTGGTTGTAAATGTGTTACTGAAATTGTTTATATTTTTTGTAGTTGTTTCTGCCATTTGTCCACGATGATCATTGGTGGTGTTATTCAGTTAAATTGAGGTCAATGGAGATTTTTGTGATTGATTCATTGGGGAAGGGGATCAGAGACCGCAAAAGGATAGACACAGCCGTTGTAAGATTCGACATCTTTCATTGTTGATTACCGTGTGATTATGACATAACCCTGCATTGTTTAAGTATTTATTGTTTTTGTTAACTGGTAGGCTGAAAATATGGCACGGTTTTTTTGCATCCTGATGAATATACCGGAAGGTAGTATTGGTCCTTTGACAGTTAAACAAGCAAATATCCCATCCCAACCAAACTTGTAAGTTTCTTGAATTGTACTGCCGGATTATATTGTGATGTATATGGGCAAAAGTTATCTGATGTTGTGGGTATATTATTTCAGACATGATTGTGGAGTAATAATGTTGAAAGCAATGGAAATCTGGGATGGAGATGAAAAATACAACGGGAAAAGCGTGCCTGAATATACAACTGTAAGTTGGAACTGTGTGTTTGATAATATTGTTGTATGTCCTGGTTTCTAATGTGGAAAATGTTGGTTTCAGGAGGAGCTGCTTGGGATTAGAAAGAAATATGTATGTGACTGGATCCTGGACAATGAGAACATTAGCAGAATGGAAGCCCTACATCTATACAGCATTGTCTAGGATTCCTAAGAAATTATCAAATTTTGACATGTATAAGATGTTCAAATATGTACCTAATGTTATTTGACAATGTACAGTATGTGTTTGTAATAAGAATAGTGGTTGGATTTCGAAATGAATTGTTTTTACTTTGCATTTGTGGTTGTTATAATGACAAAATTAGTGATTGAAAAATCAACGCAGCATTATAATAAAAATTTGAACAGTACGAGACCATTTTCACTAAAATTAATGGTAATTAATGCGAAGGATTTGATAAATTTCTGAGTGGGGAGATGGGTGTTGGTGATTGATGTGAACGCAAGAAGCGTGGAGTGACCCGTGATGAGTAGCGGGACGAAGTAGTGCAAGGAATGAGTGAGAGTGCTGGAAAAAGGCTCTGGTAATCATTTACAGGAACCCTGTAAACGATTACCCGAGAGAAATTGGAAATTTGTACAGAAAGTCCAACACAGGTACTCAGTCAGGTGAACACAGGTCACCATTCGACAAAAAACTGACTTTTATGCTAATCTGCACCTGTCTGAGGCTTGTGCAGGTGTTCCAGTGGTGGGAGAGGGTGCATGGTGATGTGATGTGAGGCCAAGGAGGGTGGGGAGACCCCTCATGAGTTGGAGGAGCAAGGTGTGCAAGGAATGAGTGAGAGTGCTGGAAAAAGGGGCTGGTAATCGTTTACAGGACCCCTGTAAACGATTACCCGAGAGAAATTGCCAATTTGTACAGAAAGTCTAACACAGCTACTCAGTCAGGTGAACACAGGTCACCATTGGAAAAAAAAGTGACTTTTAGGCACTTCTGCAACTGTCTGAGGCTTGTGCAGGTGTTTCGGTGGTGGGAGAGGGTTCATGGTGATGTGATGTGAGGCCAAGGAGGGTGGGGAGACCCCTCATGAGTTGGAGGAGCAAGGTGTGCAAGGAATGAGTGAAAGTGCTGGAAAAAGGGGCGGGTAATCGTTTACAGGACCCCTGTAAACGATTACCCGAGAGAAATTTCCAATTTGTACAGAAAGTCCAACACAGGTACTCAGTCAGTTGAACACAGGTCACCATTGGAAAAAAAGTGACTTTTAGGCTCTTCTGCAACTGTCTGAGGCTTGTGCAGGTGTTCCAGTGGTGGGAGAGGGTGCATGGTGATGTGATGTGAGGCCAAGGAGGGTGGGGAGACCCCTCATGAGTTGGAGGAGCAAGGTGTGCAAGGAATGAGTGAGACTGCTGAAAAAAGGGGCTGGTAATCGTTTACAGGACCCCTGTAAACGATTACCCGGCACAAATTGGAAATTTGTACAGAAAGTCCAACACAGGTACTCAGTCAG